>VDFB02000015.1:214972555-215171546 GCA_007258455.2 Sequoia sempervirens | reverse complement strand
TACACTTGAGGCTCAATTTGAAAAGCAATGGAAGGAGCAAATATGTCAAAAATTGTTCAGATGAGTGTTGTTTTTCATATTTTGTCTAGAAGGCATCCTATGACAGAGTACTAGAATATTCTGGTTTATTATCTTTTTTGAATGTTCCTCACTATCCCTACACACATTGGTCAGTAAACACTGGATGGGAATGGGAAAAGTGTCTTGCTGCAGTGGAAAAGGAAGATGTAAAGGAGAAAGTAAAAGAGTCAAAATCCATTGCATTATCTTTATATGAAGTTACTGTGGTAGACAATACTTCTTGGGTCTATATGCATTTGTATATTGTACAACAACATGTCCGCCAAGCTCATCTTCTCTGTGTTCATAAAATGAAGGACAATTCAACATCGCATAATATATTTGAACTAGTCAAGAAATATTTAAATGAAATTGTAGGTATGGATGAGTTGACAATTGCAAAAAAGTTGGTGTGTGTAGGAGCTGATGGAGCTGCAGTGATGCAAGGTCAAAGGACCGGTGTTTGCACAAAGTTACAAACTACTTGTGCACCATACATGCTTGGCATTCACTGCATGGCCCACAAAATAAATTTGTCATTCAAAATTATAAGCAAGTTTCCTATAGTATCAAAAGTTGAAAATATAGTCCGCGAGATCCATGCATACTTCTGCCGAAGTCCCAAACGTTTCACAGAATTTTAGAATTTTGTTGAGGGAATAACACCAGGAAACAATCTTCTCAAGGATGTTGATACCAGATGGATCTCCATACATGGACCAGTGCAACAAGTTCTTTCAGAATATCAATCCTTAATTAGAGTGATGTACGAAAATCGCAGGACGGTAGACAAAGCTCCTTACCTCTTACATAGGTTAAGCTATATAGAGAAAATCTTGAATTTAGCTAGTATTCTCCCCATGCTAGATGAAATGAATAGTCTTGTGAAGAAATCCCAAGACAATAATATGTATATTAATGAATATGCCAATCTACATAAACATACATGCTTGGCCCTCGATCATCTATATCTAGATCTAACACAAGATGGCGTAGATTATAACCTGTGGCAGAAAATTATTGATTTGAATGATCCTGATAATTATTTACAGTTTAATGGAAGCGGGCACTTATGTATCTGTGTACATGGATATGAGATACAAATGTACCAATGTAAGACTACTAGGCGCTCTAGCAGAGAAGTACTTGTTAACGAGGAAGATTTTAAAGACATTGTTAAATCTGTTGGTGATAATTTGAAGGAAATTGCAAAATATCTTTCCTCAAAGATTCATGAAAGATTGCCTTGAGATGAAATACTTGAAGCCATGAGTATTGTGTATCCTCAATTTTGGGCAAATCGAGATAACCCAAAATTTTTTTAATGCTCAAGTAAAAATCTTGATCGAACAATTTTTAAAAACTGGAGCAATCAATGAGCAAAAAATAGAAGGAATTTTAAATGAAGATAAGCTAAGAAAGCAATGTAAGGATTTTGTAGTAGCTATTAAGGACCAGTATAAATCCATGGGAAAGGACAAGGCCTTTGAACCAGGATCAATAAAAAGGGTTTGGACAAACTTAGGTCAGAGTGAAATATTGTGTGATAAGATATCAAAATATTTCAAACTTGCTGATTTATGTCAAATAATGATATTGGGGTTGATGGAGGATGATAGAGTTGTCAGTACATTAGGGTTTTTGAAATCAAAGTTAAGAAACAAACTAGACAAGAATTTGGAAAATTGGTTGAGGATGAAAGGAACTGTGTATAATATCAAAATTTTTCCTTTTGATAGGGCACTCACAATCTGGAGGTCCACATGTGAAAGAAGAGGGACCGGTCTATGCAACACTCTAATTCCAAAGGCTAGTAATGGTGGCACTGCCATGGGCAGTGAGACTGGGACATATGACATTGACGAAAATGACATAGTGAATGTTGAATTTGAGACACAGGCTGAAGAAGGTGAAGAGCAGACTCGGAATCAAGAGCTTCAAGATGACTCTTTTACTCTATCTGATGTTGAACATCAGTTTCGGGACCTTGACTCCATTTGGGAAAAGGAAGAGAATTAGCAGCTTTTAGGTATTTATACTGCACTACAAGATTCATGAATCAGTTTCCATTGTTCCAAACTGTAGTTGATGATATTTTATATTGCATTGAATGGAAATTGAAATTGTGAATCATTGCGCTTCATGATATTTTATTTTATATTGCACTTCATGAACCATATTCCAAACTTTAGTTGATGATATTTTATATTGTATTCCATGAAATTGTGATATTTTTTTATTTTTTATTGTATTCCATGGTATTGAATTTGATGTGTTTCTGCATCATTTTTAAAGAAAAACACTTATCACTCAACTCATAAATTCCTATTGCATTGCCATTCACAAAATATTTGATAAATAACTCAAAGAATATTAATCCATTCCTTGAACAAAATTTAACAGTTCAACATCCACAACTTATAAGCTAATAGAAGCTAATAGTTCAACATAAATAACTTATAAAGACATCCACACAACTTAAACAATAAAAGATTAAACTACAAAATCACCTAAATTATTCAAAGAACTCCTTACACATCCATCACCATAAAATATTTATTCACAGATAAACATTCCACAGCAATGAAATTAACCAAAAACTTATCATTCCAATAATAGACAATCCACTGGCAAACTACTCAACAAAAGCACAATAAATCCACACAGTACACACCATAACTCAAAGATTGCACATGCATGAACTTCACCATTGTCTTTCTATATTGAAATAACAGAAAAGCAATAAAAATAACAGAGTTTTTTTTTGTCTTGATAATGGTTCCTTGAAGACAACCTGATTCAGAAATTAAAATAAAAAGTCTTTGAAGTATCAAGAGAGCCAAATTAAAGAAAATAACATAAAAACTAAAAACTAAACAACACCCACTCCTTCGCTTTCAATATTTTCCGCCTCCTCCTTCAGTAACGCCTCTTGTGCCTTTCATCTTTGCCTATATTCTCGGTACTTGGTGACAATTGTGGTGATGTTTTTGCTCCTTGGAATTGTAGTAATCTATAACCTGGTTCTCCACTTTCCCAAAGCCTTTTCAGAATCAAGCAACATTTGAGATCTTCTCTCTTCTCCAGAATTAGAAGCCTTCAGGTGGAGCTCCATTGCTTTGAGTTTCGAGAAGGCCTCCAATGTCATTGTAGCAGGATCATATATTTCTTTATTGAATTTCTCTCTAAACCTCAGAGAGATCTCTCTTATATCTAGAATCCTTTCATCAAACTCATCAGTAATTTCTGCTCCCAGAATATGAAAATATTTTTTAATTTCCTCCAACATTTCATAATATTTTTCAAGTGTGTTCTAAATTTCATTCACCAGATTATCATATAAATTCAATTTCCATTCTAATGAATCGGACTAGGAAGGGTCTAGCTCCTTAGGATTATTCAAAATTTTCTCACCAATTAATATCTTCGAATCCATAGAGTTCAATTCTTTCATTTCTTGAGAGAGAAAATAGAGACTAGTTTGATCTTTTTTGACATCCTGAAGTTCTCCTACTAACTCCCTCTTGTCAAGAACTCAAGTGTAAAAATGCAAAGATTTATTTAGAAAGAAGATAGCCTCTTGAGATATTGTTTCGATCCCCTCACAAGCAGCTATGGAATAGCTCAAATTATTTTTAATTTTCTCTATGGTGAGCACATCGATGCCCTCTACCTGAGGCTGAAAACTTGAGGCTTCATTAGATGTAGGAGTGGCCATGGAAGAAATAAAGTTACTCAATGCGAGGACTTGAGATTGCAGTTTTATATTTTCTTTCCTCTGTTCTTTCACTCTTTTAATCAAGGTAATGACTGAATAATTGGCATGGTACATATCACCTTCTAGTGTTGGAGGCCCCATATCAACATGTGTGACTTTGTAGTCCGCTGCTATTATTTCATCTTCATTTAAATCCTTGACAGGGTCAACAATTTCTAACATTTGATTTCTAGAAGTAGCATCAGTCACCATCCTTGATATGCTCTTGGGTTTCTTAGGTTTTGAAAAGCTTTGAAGTAAATTTGCAACTATATCCACTCCAACTGTCATTGTAGGAGTATACTTTCTCTTCTTCTCCACTGCTTTTTTCAACCATCCTGGGGAGGCTACTACTAGACTAAAATCTTCTTTTCGAGTAATAGTTTCTTTATGAGTGGTAGGAGTGAAAGGTGGATTATCAGGTAGAGAAGAGGGAATTTCAGAGTCTTTAGCCATAGGAGGAAAGATATTATCTTCAACGATCTGTTTAAAGATAGCTTCAGAATTTGCAGCCACAAGTTTTTCTTGATTGGTATTCTTCTTAGGGGTAGGAGAAAGCACACTGTCTTGTTCACAGATGGTCTTCAACTTGACTATTTCTTGTGGCCTATCACTGTCACCTCCTAACTGAGAATTTTCACTAGATGACCTAACAGAGGGTTTCCTCGATGATACACTTGCACCAGATGCTTGCGTAGACCCTTGCTCATTTTTTTGTGATGACTTCGGCTCTTGAATAAGACTAGCAACTTGCCACCATTTCCCATCCAACCAGTCCTAAGTTATTTTAAGCACTGGGGTAGCACACACCCTCATATCTAAAATTTCACTTTGGTTCCAATCAACCCTAGGGTGGGATTTATCAGGCAAATTTTCATATCCAGGATCTAAGATTGTTGAATCCTCAGCTACATTTTTAGGAATGTTAAATTGAAGACCGAAAGCCTATATCTGTTTTAGCGTTAGCCTCATATAATCTCTTCTCAAAACTTCATTCTCATCGACACAATCTTCCTAGAAATCTTTGATAGATGGGTGATGCCGATATGAGCTCCCTTCGATAGAGATTCTGCTTCACAAAACCCTTACTGTCAAAATTAGCTCTCATAGTAAAATTCTAGAGGTTATATTCCTTGAGAATTCCTTAAACTCCCTTGGCCATCTGGTTTGTTTTGCACATAAAAGAAGGGGTCTCCAATGGGAAGGCATACCCTCATTTCCCCATGTTCATATACTTAATATTAACCATTGCCATTTGTCGACAAACTTCCAAAAATATCATTAAATCTTCAGGATACCAAGGTAATTTCAATGGGGCTTTCTCAAAACCCCCTATTCTCAGATAGGAAAACTTATCAAATTGGATATAAAAACTCCCATATTCTGATACAAGAGAAATGGATTTAGGGGAAAGGTGCATTTCTAGATTTTCATCCAGCTTCCTCATGACCTCCATTAAAAATGCATCATTAACATGACAAAAATCACCCATTCCAATTTTTTTAGTGAACTGAGGAAAGCATTTATACACAGGCATATCAAATGTTGGGGTTCTTTCTGGCTCCAACCTTGGCCAAAAGGACCTCTGACTACCTATAATGTAGGTTAGGCAAGAACACATACATAAAGTAGTAGTCTTATGGAAATTAATTAATTGCTCATTCAAATGGAAGCAAATAACTTCAACCCATTCAATGAAAATGTTCTCATCACAAACTGTCAAGATAAACCAATACATCCAATCCTCAAATAACTCAACTTGTGCATTCCCAACAATGTGGTGCAATAAAGCAACAAAATCTACAATTTCTCCCTTAAAATGCAATCTTTTGAATTTATTTGGCAGTTGCGACTTACCTCTCCTTTCAGTCTTCAACTAGGTTTTGGCCATGGAGTTCTTACACCAGTCTTTATTCACTTCAAAAAATTCACTTGCCACTATGACATACATCTCTTCTAGAGGTTCCCTTTCTAGAATCCCCAACACTCGGGAAACAACTTCAGGAGAAATTTCTGCAATTACAGTTCCGCCCGCAGCTTTAATTTCCTGTGTCTGCAGAATGTACCTTCTCGCACATGCACTTATCAAGTCCACACTCAACACAGCTTCCAGAAACCCTCCAGCCTAAGCTAGTCCGCTTTCTAATAGTTTTATATCTAGCTCAGACTTGTTACCCCTCTCCAGGCACACCCAAAATTCTTCTAACTTAAAAGGTCTGAGCTCCATATCCCTTACGCCGACCATACATTCACTCTACATGAGTGCAAAATGAAAATTCATGGAGAAAGAATGTTTGCACCTTAGAAGTACTGGCCTTGGAAAAGAATGAGAATGAAGGCTAAATATCTGAGTAAAAAGAATGTTTGCACTTGAGAAGTACTGGCCTTGCCAAAGAACAAGAATGTAGGCTAGATGTCTGAGTAAAACTTCGCCATGCACTTATGTCGTTATTTTTGATAGGACATGCATTGAATGCGGCATTCAATTTCATTCCTCAAAAAAATAGCCTTGAAACATGCATGCTTTTGGAAATTCCTCAAAAGACAACTCTAGTTTAGTCCATACATAAGTCCATAATGTCGCGTGGTCGCTGAAACTAGGAACCTTAGAACCAAAGTCTGAAGTTTCAAAGTTTTCGAAACCTTCGACCCACTGACTACAAAGATGACCAAGAAACTAGAAAGACTTGCAAGTTTGCAACTCAACAAAATGAACCAACTCGGGGAATCGAGAAGTTATGAAAATTTAGAACTCCACGACAAGGTTATAAATTATAAAACTCTGATGACTAGCGACCGATAAGGTTATAAATTATAAATCTCTGAGGACTAGCGACTAAGGTTAGGAAAAGCACCAAAACCATGACTTTGAGTGATAGTAACCACAACAAAGAGACTAACCAAAAATCTATCATTCCAATTCCAATAATAGATAATCCACTGACAAACTACTCAGTAAACTCATAGATAATACACCATAACTCAAAGGTTACGTATGCATGAACTTAAGTTACTCAACAAAGTGAATTATACATGAATTATTAATGAAATCTGATCAATGATCTTTCATTAATCTTCTTTGTCATTATACATTGATGTATGTTTTAATTCTGGATCTAGTTTAATGAACCAATTAAAGTACCTTGATTAAAGCATGAATTCATATAAATGTTTAGTGGATTTGGTAAGTAGTACTAGTCATGGAGATTGAGTATCGATGTGTGAATTATAATGCAATTTAACTAAGATTATGGATTCTTGGAATTAAAGTCACCTTATAGTTCATATTTTAATTGTGTTAAAAGTAAAACTTGAACATGTACTAAACAATTAATCACTCAGCTCAATGCTTAATAACATATTAGCAATAGTCTTAGTAGCATATACAACAATGAACATCAACAATCATTTGAAGTGTATCTAGTAGTTGAAACCACTATAAGACTTTTTCTTCAAATGAAAAAATAAATAATACAGATAATTTATTATTTAACATCGACACATTATTGAAGTCTGAGTTGGAACAAAGAAAAATCTGCACAGAGTTGAGTTGGAACATGGAAACCCATATTATCAAAAATCAAATCACTGCAACACCTTTTCTAGCAACTTCCACTGTTTAGGTGATGGAATTGTCATTTGTTCTAACTGATGCCGTTTGAATTGAAGATTTGTTAACAATTCATGATTCAAATTGGAACCTGTGTTGCATTCTTCAGTCAATTTTTCATTCAAGGTTAGAAATGGTTTGATGGAATCCAAGTAGTTCACCACATCTGGGTTCTAAGGAAACTGGCCCAAATCAATTCATTGCATCCTCCATATTCTTTCAGAAATCATTCTTTCAAATGAATCACTCATTTGTCTCAAAACCCTCTGGCAAACCAAGTTCTGTGAAGTTCCTTACCTTTTCATCCACCTTATTCATCTTTTCTGCAACCAAATTCAAATATTCCTTTGTTTCACGTATTCTCAAACACTTTTCAATGATAGATGACAACGTCATTGATGTAGCAAGCCGATTAGTAACCCCTTTTGATTTCAAAACATTGTCACTGGCTTTGTAGACTATTTGTTGAATTTCTTTTGTAGATTTCTCTAATGCTAGCACATTTTTGTTGTCCACTAAATATTTGTTGAGCTTCTTATGATGTTTTTTGATAGCATCAATCAATTGAAATGTGTCACAAAAATGATCAATCCTCTACATTATTTCATCCTAGATATTTTGTTTCATATGGCTCATTGTCTCTCTACAAAATGCAGATAACTTATTTTGACAAGTCTCAATTTCATTTTTTGCTTCCATCACCTCTGCCACCAATCTTTCATTTCTTTTTCTCTCCTCCAATTTTTGTTCCCATTGTGCATTTCCATTCGCAATGCTTAGTCTTAGTTTTTCTGAAGTGGATTTTTCCTCATCATATTTCTTGTTGCTCTCATCTAGCGTTTTCTTCAGTTCATTCATTGTAGTCTCATTCTGCTTATCCTCTTTGCTTGTTGATGCAGAGGAAATTTTTTTATTCTTTTTTCTAATTCATTGCTCTTGTTATCTGCTGCTTTCCTCTTTGCTTTCTCATTTTCTAGGTCTTCCTATAAATTTTCAATTTGAGTCTGCAACCTTTTTTTCTCTCTATCTTTCTTTAGCAATGATGTGTACACCAATTCATTGTTCTTCTTTGATACATTAATTTTTTCAGTATTTCTGAGTCTAGAAAAATCCAATTGAATATTGTTCACCTAGAATTTAGATCGATCCGTCTAATTTGCTAGTTTGTCTTGAACTATGGGAACAAGAAATGTGTACTCCATGATTTCTTTATTTGTGTCAAATGTGGGTAATACCATGGTTGTGGCAGGGTTTGAAGTTACAACAGATGTACTCTCCATCAGTTGTTTCTTTTCTTTTTTACTCATGTCCGATTTCTTTTTAAACTCTTCAATGTAATCAAAACCTAGGGACACAGGAACAATGGAATGCTTGAATGGTGAAGGAATAGGAGTAGTAGTAACTGGCACTGGGGGGGTGCCTGGAAATAACTCCTTTGTGGTGGATCCACTGGTAGTTAGGACTTGGACCTATCAAAATCCTTTGCCTCTTCTGTATGCCTTGATCACCTGGTGTTTCTGTGGTATATTGTATTGTTGTCCTCTTGTGTGTAGTTTGTTGTTGTAGCACATGTTGACCACTACTAGTACTACTACCCATACCATTGCCACCAGAGGAAGTGCCAGTTTCACTAAGCTCTCCACCATAGGCATGTCCTAGTTGTGATTGTGTCTGACCATGAGGATGAGGATTTGAAGCTCTAACAAATTGTCTTGTATGCCATAGGTCTACTTTTTCACCTCCAATCCCAAGGCCAAAAAAATCACTTTCTTTTCTATGCTCTACATCTATTACCATCCAAGGGCCTTATATTTGGGATCCCAAAGGACCACCTTCATAACCCATTTTTTTAGCTATGGCTGCTCCAATAGTATATGCTTCTTTTATGGCCTCACTTAAACCAAGTTTGAAATTGACATGGATTCCTTGTTCCCTATCATCATTAGATTCATGATCACTTTCTTTATCTTCTTGTTCATCTGGATGCTATATATTCCACAATTTGCTAAAGTCACTGTCTTCTTCATTATCTCCATACTCTGCAAGAGCTCTTGGTTCACCTAGCTCCTTCCTCATAGACCAAAAGGCATTTTTTTTTATCGTGACCAATTTTTTTTTTCTGTAACTTCCTTCTCTAGAGAACCTGGTATTTTTACTCTACTACATGGTTAAACACTTTTTTGATAAAAATTGTTGTACCTCTTGATTGTATTTCGATGCAATGCCATAATTTTTGCTAACAATTGCTCAAAATAAATACCATTCTCAACAACACTTTTCTCCATTGCAATTTTGACCTCATCCCAAGAATCCTTGTTTCTCAAGTTTTCAAGCAAGGATTTACTTTCATGTTGAATTCTACTTGCAACATTCTTATTGAGCACAATCATTGATTTAATGGTGTCACATGGATCATACTGCCAGTGATAGATAACATCAAAATATTTTTTTTTCAAAAGATTATGTGCCACACTAAATGCTTTTCTCTTGAATGTGATCCCTCCACATGAAAAAGGTAAAGAAGGAAATAAGGTCTTCTTTTGCTGACTGGTAAAGTACAGTTCATTAGTACTTTGCATCTTCCTTACATATTCCAAAGCAAAAACCCTTTTTGTCACATGTATTGGAAGTTTGTATGGTTGTACTCCTAATGCATAAAATCTTAGCACAGTATATTCTTCCATTAATTACCAATCAACCAATTGTATTTATTTTCCTAGTTGAATGCAATTTCTACATGACATAGGCAATCTAGGCATTGGAGTATTTGTAATTGCTTGATGCAATGGAGCCAAAAAGTAGTCTACAAAATGACTGTAGTTCCTTCGAGAATCATGCATCCTTATAACAGTGGTCCATTCATATACTGGAGCCATTTTCTTTTCCTCAGGATTACTATAGGGCTGAATTTGAAGCTTGTTGGTTGAAACATTCCTTTGAATTTGAATAGAAAAAGATAGCACAAGTAGGTTGTGAACCTAAATGTCTTGGTGGAACCTCCTTTAATCATTAAAAATTGTTTATGCATGGATTCTACAATGTGCTCAATAAATTTATATTTGACATGTGGAACACCATAATGGATATTATACACCATTTCAAGGAGGCATGCACCCACTTCCAAATTGCTATCTAGTTCAAGGCAAAATGCTAGCATGGAAATAGTATCCTGAACCCATGGTTTAAAAATTTCCAAATCATAAGGAGGCTTATGATCACCTTTCAATTTGTTTCTATCTTGAACTATTCTATTTAAGAAATAATTTTTCTCCATTTCATCCACTGCTTCATAATCACTAGCAAGCTTTTCTAGGTTAATGTGGACATTTCCAAATTCTTCGGTTGTAAATGTAAACCCCAACACTTTTCCAAGTTCTTCTACATTAATGGATAATAATTATTCTTTTCTATCTTTATTAACAATTGCTCTTTTGTTATCATCATAATTTTGGGCACATACCATGATAAATTCAGGGCAAGGGAAAACCTCATGTAACATCATGCACCCTAATCCAGTTACCCACAGTGCACTGATACTATTAGTATTAACTTGCATTTTCTTTGAGGCCTTATTCTTAGATGAAAATCTAAGTTTTGAGGTACGTCTACCATAAGTTTCAGGATCATAAATATCATGGTATTCATCAGTGAAACCTGGGGTTTTAAGCAATTTTGCATAATGTATTTTTTTATCTGACATTGCTCTAGTGGTACTACTGGTAGACATGCTTATACAATGTGAAACTATGAATTCCCTATTAGTCCTCCTTAATTTTCTTAATTCTTAAGTCTCTTAGCCCTAAACCCAAACTTCAAAGTTTGACAAAATAAGATTTTAAGAAATGTCAAATGATGAAACGTAGCCACATGAATTCTTTCACTTACCCAACTTTTGATTCTTGGAAAGATTAATGCCGACAGTCGTGGAAACATGTGAGGTTGGGTTACTATAGTGATAACCATGATTTGCGCAAACCAAAAAACCAACTTAATCAATTCAAGTACTTAACTTTAGTATTTTTATTGCTTTATGTTTTACTTTTAAGTTTTAAATCTACATGCAATTATTTCATAAGTAGATAATTTCTTAAAGGAAAAAAAAACTAATATGAATAGATTCATCAATTGCTTTTCTGTGATTTTTAATAGCACAATTGCTATGATTTCATCAATTACTTTTTAATAGCACAACCATTTATTTTATTGCAACTGAATGAAAATGCCACATTATTACATAGTATAAATACAAATGTAAGTGCAAGCACCAAGCTTCTATTGGACCATTGGTGAAAACATAAATGTAATTAATACATGTTTGTTTGAAAATAATGGGACTTTCCGGGTCAACCATGGGCTCTGAAAATAAATGCATGGGACTTCCCAAATCAACTAGTAGCTTTGAAAATGAATGCATGGAGAAAAGGGGGCCAATCAAACTGGGGAAATGGGAGCTGTGAAGATACATGTACTTCTTCCCTTTGAAAATCAAAGTCATGCAGAAGATGAGGGGTTGTAAAATTGCTCCCATCTTTTACTTGCAGCTTCTATACACTGGGAATAGTGGTTATGCCCATCAGAGCACCTCTCCTGGTTCAAAACCTATTTGAGAAGTCAGGTGAACCAAATCAACTTCTTTCCAACTCCACCCATTCTGAACTTGAAGCTTGAACAAAATTGGTCATTAACTCTGTGACTACATAACTGCAGGGAGGAGAATTTAGAGTATCCCCAATAATGCCACATGATCTTCTCCCTGAATCCTTATTAACCCCACAAAATGAAAACCCTTACGACAATTGGAACATTGCACTCAATAGTAAGGCCTTTAGCCTTCAATGAATGATTTTAGTTGTTCTCACTAGTCACTATCCTTATTTAGTTATTTCTGGGCCAACAATGCCGCCAATAGTGCCACTACCAGCCTGGTTCCTATGTACACCTCACACATGTCACGTGTGCACTGTGAGGTTACGTATACCATATATTCATGATTCATAATTGCGATTCACGTAAACCAAAAAACCAACTTAATCAATTTGTGTAACAGTAACTTAAGCCTTACATGTACAATTAAAATGATTAATTTGATTGATGTCTGGCTGCATGCAAACTGTACCTCAAGCTGACAAGTGAAAAGTTGTCAAAATTGCCAGACTCTAGTGTCACTTGAACGATATGAATTATGAAAATTTGAAACCATTAAAAATATTGTTTCATTAAAGCTATGACTCATGAGCTATCCAATCAATCGCTTTGGATGTTCATATGGCATTAATCACCGCAAGTAGTACGACTACCACATGTTCTTCAAAAAGATTGAGAATTTTAATTAAATGAAATGTAATACGCCGAGTCATTGAAAGGAGAGAATTGAGCCTTGATCTCACCACATGTCCGCATCTAACATTTCTAGTGTTATTCTAGAGGTTTCAATTCACAAGTCTATTGCTTCAGAGATTTACTTACAGAATGCACCTACAACTGTCCATAAAAAAATCATCGAATGGTTGTGGTTAGATTGATTTGCGACATCCTTTGTGTAAAATGTTCTTAAGTTTTTAGGCATTGGTCCTACGTTCTTCCTAGGCTGTCCCTCTTTTAAAAAAAACTTAATGCATGTGCATATTTCTGCCACTTAAGTTCTTCTATCGTTCATCGCCAAAATCCAACCCATCGGATTCATTACCACGATGATGACCCTTGATCTAGCCACGTGTCCACATCTAATGGTTCTAGTGTTATTTTGGAGGCTTCCATTCACAAATTTAGTGCTTGAGAAATATACTTCCGGAATGCAACTACAACCGTCCATCGAAAATTCGTCGAACGGTCTTGGTCCATAATGTCGCGTGGTCACTAAAATTCGGAACCTTAGAACCAAAGTTTGAAGTTTCAAATTTTTTGAAACTTATGATCCATCGACTACAAAGATGATTAAGAAAGACTTGCAACTAAGTTACTAAGGTAGTAAGGTTAGGAAAAGTACTAAAACCTCAAATTTGGTGAATTAAGATAGGAAAGGTGACAAGCATGGTGCATTTATGGAGAAGGCTGGTGAAATGAGGTGTTATAATGACATTGACCTATCACCCTTGATGCTTCTTCGAGTTTGAGTGTAAGGATAATAGGATTGTATCCTTTCGGCGGCGGGTGATAGGTTGGAAGCTAGTGAAACAGAAAAGCAATGGAGGCCAGTTTCACCATGACATCGTGGAGGAAGCTAGACCCCTTTGTGGGTAAAGCGTCTGTGCAGAGGCTACAAGGTTTATTTCTCTACAAGGAAGAGCAGGTGGTGCAAGCAGTTCAAATAATGTTGGGGGATGGATTCAAAAAATTGACACATAGATTCAAAACAAATATGGATATCTATTCATTGGTCATGGCTTGGGGTTTAGCCTTAGGAGAATCGAGGAACGAGGTGAGAAGAGTAATGAAAAATCTAGTGCATAAATATTTTTTAGTGGACATGGAAAGCATTCTGCAATGGGTGATACTAGGAGTAGGGTTGGTAAAAATAGAAGGAATGGATGGTGGGGGCCCGAAGCTTGCGGATTTAAATCACCTATTTATCAGATGGCTAGAGGGTTGCATTAAAGACCAGTGGTGGGAAGAAGTCGAGTGTTGGTGGAAAGCACTTAAATTTTGTGCTGAGCTAATAGCATTAGAGGAAACAATAGAAAATATAAAAGAAGTTGCCAGAGAGGAGATGCGTGAAAAGAAGGGACTGCATTCGCAGAAGAAGCCAAAATTGTTAAAGGAGATACTACCGCTGGAGATGGGAAAGTATTCGAAGAAGAATGAGTAATAATGGTTAACGTAAAGTGTAGTTTTCTATTTTGTTTTTAGCCTCTGCGTTAGAATTTCGGAGTTAAGAGTGGATTGGCTGTGAAATTGTAATCTTTCGGTGGCTTGGGTATAGGTCAATACTTGTTTGGGTAGTAAAAAGGCATAGCTATTTAGGGAAGCTCTGATACTCTAGTTTTTGAGTGGTTATTCAACTTTTTTGGTAGTTTTTGGATGTTGCTAAGTTTGTAGAATTTGTATCTTTTTCTTTATAATTAATAAAATAAACAAGTATCACCGATCAACTTTTTTGGTAGTTTTTGGATGTTGCAAACTTTATAGAATCTGTATATTTTTCTTTATAATTAATAAAATAAAAAAGTATCACTAATTAAAAAAAAACATTCTTAAATTTTTAAACCTTGGTCCTATGTTCTTCCTAGGAAGTCCCTCTTTTAAAACAAACTTTATGCACATGCATATTTCTGCCGCTTAAGTTCTTCTATCACTCATCGCCAAAATCCAACCCGTCGGGTTCATTACCACGATGATGACCCTTGATCTCGCCACACGTCCGCATCTAATAGTTCTAGTGTTATTCCAGAGGTTTCAATTCGCAAATCTAGTGCTTGAGAGATATGCTTCCGGAATGCAACTAAAGCTATCCATCAAAAATTCATCGAATGGTCATGGTTAGATTGATGTGCCACATCCTTTGTGAAAACATTCTTAAGTTTTTAATCCTTGGTCCTATGTTCTTTCTAGGCGGTTCCTCTTTTAAAACAAACTTAATGCATGTGCATATTTCTGCTAGTTAAGTTCTATCGCTCATCGCCAAAATCCAGCCCGTCAGATTAATTACCACGATGATGACCCTTGATCTCACCACGTGTCCACATCTAACAATTCTAGTGTTATTCTAGAGGTTTCCATTCACAAATCTAGTGCTTGAGAGATATACTTTCGGAATGCAAGTACAACCGTCCATTGAAAATTCATCGAACGGTAGTGGATTCGCCACTGAATTTAATCGACCAATGAATTTTTTTATTAGTTTGATATTATGTTTAATTTGCTAATGTTTTTTTCTTAATCATTTGAAAATAGGTTTAATTCACCAATGAATTTTATTTTTTAGTTTGAAAAAAAAAAATCGCCAACAAAATTATTTTTTCTAGTTTGAAAAAAGGTTTAATTCGCTAATGGAAATATTTTATTGGTTTTTAAATAGATTTTATTCGCCAATGAAAATATTTTAGTGATTTTAAAAAAACTACATTTTGCTAGGATTTTCCACAGACTTCTAGCGATTACAAAAGATTCGCCAATGGGGATTATTTTTTTTTCACGAAAAATGAAAAAATTCGCATCTAAAATTAATATTTTTTTTAGGAAGTATGAAAGATTCGCCAAGATTTTACAGCTTCTCCAAGGGGGGGGGGTTTCTTAAAGTTTTCCCTGATTTCCATTCATTGATTTCATTTTCAATACAATAATCATCATGTTACAATATTTCCAAGATTGTAAATAATTACATACATAGCTCAACCAAACTCTAAAGCAATAGATACAAATGGTCCAAGAATCTTCTATAGATCTTGATTTCCAGCTAAGGAGGAGAAGCATCACTTAATCGCTTTTCTTCCAACCACAGACTCATAGGCGGTCCCTTGCACATCTATCATTGGATAGATGGCCCTACCCTTTGATGAAGAGATTGGTGAAGAAACCTCGTAACTTAGCCTTAATGAGCTTAGTGTTGTGCTCTACATAACTAGAACTTGTAGACCTTACAATCCTAATCTAGCATGCATAAAAAGGAACAAAGTGAATTGATGGTGGAGCCAAAGTGATTCACACTACTTTGGTAAAATTATTCTCACTCAGTACTTTGAGTGACAGTCATCCTATTCACATACACTACCCTAGCTCATTCTAACTTTAGACTATTATATCTATGCATAGGTAAACCTTCAATAGGTAGACATTAACCTCAGATTTTTCCTATTCCCTTTTTCCCAAATTTCAATGGAATCTCTACCAAAAAAACATAAGTAAAAGCATAAGTTACCCCCCCTTCAATGGATAACCTAACCCTAGGTATAACTCATAAGCTTTCCAATTTAGAAAATAACTTAACTAGCTATTCCCGATTAGTCATTCCTAGTATATAATACTATAGATGCCAATCAATCACTCCTTATTATAGAGAAAATACAAACACTTATATGGAAATCATATTAACATGAAATTTCCTCTAATATAAGAAAATAGACTAATACTCTTTTTCAAGAAACTAGTGCAAATCCAAATAAACATATAAGGTAAACAATCTTTCATATTTAGAGATAAAATAGGAAAAGAATAGAATTCCATGCTTGCTAGTCACTTAATCCAATCATTTCTTGAATTCCTAGCTTGGAATCCTCTTAATTATCAACTTAGCAATCAACTTCTCATCCCTAATCTCACTAAAACTTCCTCACAAAAGCTCTCAAAAAACTAAGAATCACTCAATGAAAACTAGAACAAAAATGGAGCAGCGTATTGTTGCAAATGAACAATGTATCAAATGAGGTGAGTTCACCCTATATTTATACCCAAAAACCAACTTCTCAAGGATAAAAGAAAGGTTCATTCTATGCCACTTCTCAACCATAAACATTCAACTTAGCTTTCCAATAGAAAGGTGGCGAATTCCTAACATGTTACTTGTCAGAATTATACAACAGATCGATTATATGATTTCCACAACAGGTTTGACAAATTCATAAAGCACATGCTTTATACAACAAATCAGTTTCTAGGCTAGAAAGACTTCTAAAGTAATTAGAGAATTCATATTATGGTGCCAAGTTTACAACACATTCCCTATTCTCAAGCTCGCGGTTTAATAGTGGAAATGGTCTATCATATATTAGCTGCACATACTTAGTCGATTTAGTCAAGGCATGTCTATTGACACATTACATTTGTTCGACCTCTTTCATTTATATTGGTATTAATACGTTAACTGGTTCTCTGCATAATATGTGTTTCTTTTAACCTTTTCTTAACAGTCTTTAAACTTATGAGTTTCCTTTGCACTTTATCATTAATGATGAATGTGGCTAAATACTTAATAGTGTGCTATTACATATTGCATTGTATTTCCTATTTGATCGACCATAGCATATATTCATATGAATCGGCCTTTATACTTGCTTAATATATGTCTAAATACATATATATATACATATATAGATATGTACATATATATATGTACATATATATATATATATATATCAAATAAATAGCTTTCAATGCTATACATACATGTATATATATATATATATATATATATATATATATATATATATATATATATATATATATATATCTATTTATATATATTCTTTGGAAATATGTATACATTTGATATTCAAAAGAATAGGATCAAGTCAACATTTCATATACAATATCATTTGTATATATATACATATATATACTTATATACATGTATACGTATGTATACATATGTCGACATATTCATATGGAAATTTCCATTTTTCATTTACATACATGTATATCGATACATGCATACATTTAGATATATGTATATATCTCATATATATATACATTTGATTACACAATCACATACATAAATAATTACTATCTTATTGATAGGTATAAATATGTGTGATTATATATATATTTACACACACATAGATATATATATATACACACACACACACACACATACATACATACATGTCACATTGTTTTGTCGATATCACCATGCCCATAAAAACCCATCCATAAGCGTGCATAGGTACATCTACCTATGTACTCTCATGTACGTGTTCATGTGTATGGATTATCGTTGAAATGCATATGTATACATATATATACTTTCAATGTATGTACATCTCATCAATTAGGCATAGTAATATAAAGAAGTACTTGCATACACCAAGCACTAAACATAATCTGGGAAATACTCCTAACAAGAATCAAGCTCCTTTCTAATGCAAACACACCATGCTAAATGATAACTTACCGATTCCCAAAACTATGTCTTGACTCAACCATTCTATTAGTGAGTGTGTGTATAAGCTCAATTAGGTTTCATTATAGGTTACTTCACCAAGCTCTTCTCTTGAGTGATACTTCCCCTAGCTTCCAAAGGATTGATTCTGAATCTGCATGCAACTTAACACATTTTCATGGTAGTCAGTCGTTCATCAATAAAAACATTTGCATTATACTTTTCATAGTTAGAATATCAAATTCAATAACTATGCATTCCAAATTTCCATTTCATTAACATTAAATGAAATAATCATTCATTCATTTTTTTCTGATAAACAAGTACAATCACATATATATATATATCCAATCAGAATTCCAAATACATTCACATATGCAATAATTTACCCAAACATAGTAATAGTAAATAGGTAAACACACAATGGGGTGTGATAGATTAGGAGTCTCCAATCTTGAATAAGTCATAGTTACATAATCATGGTGAAAATCAACCAAGAAACATGAAAAATCAAGATAATGAGGAGGCTCATGAATGCCAATATCCAATTATAAAGATGGGATAACAGTTGTGTTGAAACTATCATCAAAGAGGAGAGAAACCCCCTCAAGTGTGTCCTCCAAATCTGTATATGAGACTCCAAAAACAAGTTATAAATATCTATCAAATATTCATGCCACAAAACAAGGTCTGAAAAACTATAATCATCTTGTTGAATAGAAGCATTGTTAGCTGAAGAAGCAGGAGGTGGAGGAGTAGGAAGCTTAGCATTGGTCTTTAGAATACCAAGGTGCAGATGACCAAACTTCTCACAAACACGAGTCACACTCGATGAAGGAGTGTGATATGTAGTCAAAGGAACATTATCTTCTTTTGAAGAAAAATGTGAAAAGGAATACACATGAGATGAATGACCAACCATATTGATAGCAACAATATCCATAGTCTCCAAGTCCCTTATGTACATTGTATGAGGAGTGAACTCACTATTTTATCTTGACCACCATGGGTAATTTGATAAACACAAAGGAGATTAGTGGACAAAGAAGAAACATAAAGTACATCATTAAAAGTGCCCTCTATGATGTCAATAGAACCCTTCCCACTTACCTTCATATATGTATTATTACCCATCAAAATATGAGGTGAATTACAAGGCTCAAAAGAAGGAAAATTCCCATAGATGATGCCATATGATGAGATTCCCTTGAATCAAGAATCCATCTATTAGATTCAGGACTTGCAAAGGCCAAGAGTGATTGTCCTTTCATTGTGTGTAGCCCAGTTGTAGATCATGTATTCCTTGACTATGAAGATGAAGGAACTACCGATTGAGATGCAAAAGAAGTAGACACTAATGAGGGAAGTTTCATGTTATTCTTTTGAAGGTGTGTGAGTTCATCAATCTTCTTATTATAAATTCTATGCTCATCATGTCCTAACCTTTTGCAATATGCACATTTGAACTTCTTTTTTCTAGACGACCCCTCTTTAGAAGAGGGAGTGGAATCAAGAGTGCTATGTGAAAGAGAATCTTTACCTTGCTCATTAGACTTGGGGTCCTTATTTTGATTCTTACCTTTTCCACTTGAAGCCTTTGAATATTTTGCAAGAAGAGCATGCGTTCTAGAAGACTTCAATGTGCCCATGTGTGCCAACTTTGCTTGTTCCCTTGTGAGCTAAGCTACAAATTCATCAAGAGAAAGAATTTTGTATGCATTTCCAAGGGCATCCATTGTAGCATAAAATGTAGAAACAAACATTGAATAATTAGGACCAAGCTTAGCAAGAATAGAAAGAATCAACCATTCATCTTCTTTTGTGATCCCACAATTAGATAGTTGTAATCTTAGAGAATTGAGCTTAGAGTTCAAAAGTCTTGGGTATTATCAAAATCTAATGGATTAAGACCTATTAGTTCATTCTACAACTTAAATTTCCTTAATTTGTTTGGCTTACCAAAGAGACCCTCTAAAGTAGTCCAAATTTGATTAGGATGAGTGCAAAATGCAACATGATATCTAAGATTTGGAGAAATGGACAAAAGAAGAGTACCAAGTGCTTCATCCCTTCTATCAATCCATTTTCTTCTTTCTTTATTACCTGCAGGTTCTAGATCTTGGACAAATGTGATTCTTTGCAATGCTAATTTTAACAATAATATCTCCATTTGTGATCTCCATTAATGATGGTTATATGGAGTTAAAGACACCACTTTTGGAAAATCCATGATAAAATCAAAAATTACAATAGACGATCAACAAATTTCCCTTCACAAAACAAGCAATTCACCCCTTTGTCCCAAACAAATTGACACTTTTTTGCAAATTTACAATAATGTATCCAAAAGTACCAAATCAACTTCAAACTAAAATTATGATATTTTGGAAATAAATACGCAAAAAGTGCATGGATAGAACTGTAGTGCTCCTGAATACCTTCTTAATGCCGCAAGAATCGAGAAAGTTGTTGTCTAGAGCAAAAAGATATGAGATTGGAGGAAAAAAAGGAAGATCTAGCTTCAACCTAAGAAAATGGTACAAAACTGCAAAATCTCTACAAAAAACTTGCACCATTGAAAAATTGGGGTCGCCAGTTTTCTAACAATATTTTGTTTGAAATTTTTTGCCTCTGTATGTGAAAGTTATGGAAAAATGAAAAAAACCCTATTTTGGGCACTTGGGGGTCAAATCTGGCACATTCAAGGATAAATCAACACAAAAAATAAGTGCCTAGGTGCTATAATGCGGTCATCCATATGACGTGGGAAAAGATGAGGGAAAAAAATAAAGGCCACTACCACCTTGGGTTGCAACGGGTCTGGGCGGAGGGAGAGGTGATGGTCTCTGCACCGTTCCCTATGGGGTTGGGGAGATAGACCGCTCCCAAAACCTTTAACCGATAGTCAAAGCACTTTTTAAAAGTGATTTTTTTTTAATAATAAAAATTGCAGTAATGAATATATCGTACCACTGTCAAATCAAAGATTTAAACAAAGTTTTGCCTACATAATTTGCAGACTATTAAACATTTATGCCATCGAAAATTTTATAAACCCCCACAAATAATGTTTTCCCAACACTATAAATTTTTTTGCTTGAATAAAACAAAATAATTTTGCTCGAAATATTTCACAGCAAAATTATTTTTTAAATAATTTTTTTCTTGCAAAAATAAAAAATCGTACCGCCTGGGTGGGCCATACAACTTGCTTGGGTAATTTTTTTTGGCTCAAAAACAAATTTTATGAATATAGTTGAATTTATTATCAAAATTCATCTCTCAGGCCTCTTGATCACAATGGCAAGGTTGATTTGGGCTCAAAATGCCCCAAAATTCAGCTACCTCTAGATCTTCCAACTGAGACCCTCAAATTGAAAACCTCATAGATCATGCAAAACATAACCAAATTTGATGAAATGAAAGACAAACCTATTTTTCTTTGACACCTTGGATTCAACCATGAGGTCTTTGAAACCCAAAAATGTACCAAAAAAAATCTTCAAGCCAACATGAAACCCTCAGATCTGGGAAGGAATCTGCAACATTGGAGCTCTGATACCATGTAGGAGTTAATGTTGACTCCTCAACACCCCCAAGAACAATTTCTAGACCAAAATATCTTCCACAAGAGAGAAAATGAAAAGAAGGCTTGCTTCAACAATGCAAGATTGAATATTGGTTGAATATACTAATGTACATAGGATGCCTTGCTTATAAAGGCAAGGTGAGGCATAACATTAGCTAAGATCATGACAAGTGTCTTAATCCTATCACATGAGACAACTAAGTCATAACAACCTAGGATAAGATAAGATTTAGAAATGACAACTAAGACTTCTAGAAGGAATCTTATAATAAGTAAACTTAACATGTGAATGTGTCCCCTAATTCCCTAGTGAGTGAAATAACTAGGTACAAGACATTTATTCACACCAACAACCTCCATGTAGTCTTAAAAAATATTCTAGTTTCTCATCTTCTCACCCTTTCTCCCATTTGATCCCTCAATGTATACATGGTTCTTAAACATAGCTAACTCAAATACTTTTTACAAATACCATTAGATGAATGCGATGACATTGAAAAGTGTATGGGATTTCACTATAAATTAAAAAGATTCATTGAGAAAAAAAATAATACATGTTGAGGGCCTTAATAATAGAGGTAATAAATTTATCTTTCCTCCTAACCAAACTTGTAGATTTATACCAACCAATTTCCCCAAAAGCAAAAATCTAATCATTTCAACCATCATTGATGATCCCACTCTTGATATTTTTTACCCTTCCTCTTCTTCCTTTGTTGGCACTCTTGAGTCCTAAAATTTATTTTCTATTTATCCCCTTGTCAATTTCTCTTTGGATAAATATTGAATAATGTTATCATGAGCATATATATGTTGAAGGGAAAGTGACAATTAAACTAGTTAGAGGGATTTTGATCAAAATCAATTGTCAATTTAATATCTACATATAAGAGTTCCCATTTAATCATTATTTACAACATGATGCTAATTTTGCCTTAGGTGTGGCCCTAAATGTTTCAATGGTACTTGTATTGACACCTTAAGCTATATTTTTCTTCCTATCCAAATAATTTTGAAGGAGTTATTTACATTATCATATCATTCCCACTTCATATCAATTTAATATTCTAACACACCCTTAGGTCAAACAAGCCCAAGTTGTTCCTTTGTTTCTCCACCAATGTGTCAAGCCTATCCATAATAATGAGGTAGCAATCATCTTGATACATTCTTACCAACCCCTTTTTAAACATGGTAATTTTACCATTGATACATTTATTTCAAAACACACAAATGTATTCTAAAAGTGTAATGACACACTCTTTAGGCTCTACAAGTGGTTTGAAGAACATTGATATCACTACCATAAGAGTGATCTATCACTCACTATATACTTTGAAGATTATATTACTATAAAAATCCATGTGACATATGGCTAAAATTA
The DNA here is from genome assembly GCA_007258455.2 of Sequoia sempervirens. NCBI lineage: Eukaryota > Viridiplantae > Streptophyta > Pinopsida > Cupressales > Cupressaceae > Sequoia > Sequoia sempervirens. The sequence continues at coordinate 215,148,336 of VDFB02000015.1, read as the reverse complement.
TTATGGTCCTCTTTTCTCACTTCTCTAATCTAAACATGGATCTCTCCTTGTTTGTCCCACCAAACATGCTTTTTCTCTTTCATCCTCTCTATTTCAAGCAAGTACCTCATCCTTTTTCACACAAACAAGAGCCTTCAATCCAAGCCTCTCATACCAAATCTAATTCTTTCCCTCCTCCACCTCCCCTTTCCCCACTTTTTCCTATCCTTCATATACCTCCCAACCACATTCTAGATCTTCCCAAGATTCATTTAAAACAAATCCCTTGATCTCATCCAAAAGACACTTCTATAACTAAACCAACAACCACACTAGCCTTCCTCTTCTTAAGATTACATCCACTTCTTCTAAACCTAAATCTCAATCCAATCCCCTACACCCACTACCACCTCGTCTTCTTCTATCACACCTATGATTGATTTGGAGGCTAAACATACACGAGTTTGGATTCCTCAACCCATATCAAACATCCCTTCTCTTTCATTAGGTACTCTCATTTTTAATGCATATCTTGCTTCCACACATGCATCCTCCTTGGATCATCTTGTCACACTTTATTTAGAGGCTTTTAAGGATGATGAATTCCTTGATGACATGGCCTATACTGACTATATTGGATAAATCCACATAGGCATTTAACTTTTTATTATTATTATTATTTGATGTGTTGTATTTTGTTTCTTATATTTAGTGAATGATGCAATTATTTTTGTATGTTTTTTCCTACGCTCTTGGAAAAATACATTTTTAATCAGAATTCCATCTAAAACACTACTCTCATGTTGACCACATGATAATTTCTCTTCTTTTTATGTGCATTCTTCTATGTGTCATGCCTCTTTCATTATAGATTTTTCTTATAGATTTGTAGATGATGCATAATATCAAGGTGCTTCACCTTCATCATGTTGACCCAAAACCATATCTTTTCCTTTATTGTGTCCCCCTGCCTCTCATATTGAATTAATTTTGTGTTATATTATTCTATGAAATTGGTAATAATGTAAAGCATAAAGGTACTACAATTTTTTCATGTTGACCCCAAAATGTAGTTCCCTTAGTATGTGTTTATTTTCTTCCTACACCCTTGTGTAACTTTCTCCTTTAGGGATGAAGTAAAGTATCCAAATGTTCCAAAACCATTCTCTTCATGTTAACTAAAAAATAAGGTCTCATTTTCTATTTGGTTTATAGTGTTTCCTATTCTCTAAGTGTTTTTGTTAAGTTAAAAAAGAGAAAAGGGCCTATTGTCTAAGTGTTATACATGCTCATGTTATGGATTTTATATATTTCCTTGTTCACGTTGTTAAAAAAAAATTAACATTATAAAAATTGATTAATTTCTTTCTTTGTTCACCTCATCTCTCATCACTTTCTATTCACATGACACATTACGTAGAACAACATAGGAAAAAATTCCTCAATAAGTATTTCTTAACATTATCAAAAATGATGGAATTGTACTCCATCTTGCTAAATAATTCACGTCTCTTCTCCCTTTCTACCTTCATATAGGCTCTTCTTATCCATATCATTTATAAAACTCACCTTGACACTTTCTTGTCCTCTCATATGCCATATTATTATGTTGTTAAATACTTGAAAATTAGTCATATACAAAACCTTCCCTCACACAAGGGGGTATCCTTGGGAGAAGCTATCAAATCTTCACATTCCCATTTGTTTCTTTTATCTTACAAACTTATTTCCTTTATCCTCATCCCATGTCATGTCCCCTTTTCTAAAAATAGCATTTACTACTTTTAGTAAATCCAATTTTAGAAATAGCAAGTCAAGACTTGCAGATGAATCAAGTAAATTAGATTTTCAAAATAAAATTCTTAAATATTTTTTGAGGGACCAATTAATAAATATTTTAAATTTATTTTTATGGGTCTAAATGGGGCATTGGATTTTGGGAGGAGCAATTTTGGAGTATTTTTGGCTTTATTTGACACAAGTTTTTGGTCGACACTTGGCAAATTGCATAGGGAATCTTTATGATAGGAGATACATTCAAGGCATGCAAGTTTCCCCAACTTGGGCACCCAAATTGGTGCTGGAAAAGGGAATTAAATATAAAGTAATTTCCTTCTCAAGTTTCTATTATTCTAGTTATTGTTTTCTCTCATAGGTTTGTGAATTTTATTTAGAGGCTGGTAAACCAATGGAGGAAGAATATTTGAGGCTGGTAAAACAAGGGGATTGAGGCTCAGAGATAGTGGTTCTGAGGGTCTCCTAGAGAAATTTTATCCAGAAATTTCCATTGTGCTGAAAGATTTCAAATTTTGATGCTTTATCTACAGTTTATTGTAGGAGATTGATTCAGTTTGGAGTGCATAACTTAGTTTCCTGAGTATCTGTTGTTTTGCTGTTGTGAGAGACTTTTTTTGATGTCATGACATAAATAATATGATTATTTTTCTATTTAGATCTTTGTATGAAGTTTGGGGTGAGTTTGTGTGAAGATTTTTCTAGATTCAATGTGAGTTCGGGCTGTCAATTTGGAGATTAAATGATATATTTTTTCTGCAGCTATTCTCCACTAATTTTCTGATGTATATGATAGGAAAATGATGCAATTCCATGATAATTTTATAAATATATCACCCCATTATAATTTCTCAATAGTCTGGTTTATTTTGGTGTTTGTTTCAATATACTTGATTTGTAGGGGTTTATTCAGATTGGAGTGCATTTTGGATTTTAGATTGTTTGTTGTTGTTAGAAGAAAATATCTCTACAACAAAAGTATTTTCTATGTGTTTGTTGTCCAGAATAGTTGATAATAGTTTGGGAGTTGTGTGGAGTTTTCTTAGGTTTTTAGTGGTGTGATGGAGTTTCCAGGTTGAATTTTCTTTATGCATTTGTACAATAGATGTTCATTGCTGTTAGCTGTTGTATTAATAGCAAAAATAAAGTAATTTCATGCTCAAATATGTAATGAATATTTTTTTATCTATTGCTCATGATTTCATCTTAGTTTGGAGTAATTTGGTGCATTTTCCTTTATATCCGATCTACTTTATTACTTAAATTTTTCGTTCAAATTTAGAATATTTAATTGGGGATATTATAGTGGTATTAGGGCTATGATCTTGCTAGCCTAAGGGTTTGACCATATTTATGTAGCTAAGCAAAAGGAAAAGAGGAAAATTGTAGTTGCTAATTAGGGGAGTTAAAAGATGGCTGATGTTGGTGATCCTACTACATCTAATCCCCTATCCAATCCCATGGAAGATTTGGAAAGAGATCTAGCCGCCATAAAAAAAATGCTAATCAAGATGAAGGATTTAGAAATTTAGTTCCATACAATGATTATATCACTTTGATGCAAAAAATGTGGGCTACAAGGGGCTACAAACATCACTTGGATCCTAGTAGAAAGGAACTCGTGTGTAAAAAAAATAAATCTTTAGTTCCAAATTTTCACGGATCAAACAAGATCTCAACTAGAGCTTGGTTCCAAAGGATGCTAGACTATTTCACATTTAGTCCCATGAAGGAGCAAGTTTCCATTCAGTATGCAATCTTGCATCTTGTAGGAGTTGCTCATGATTGGTGGTACCAAGGTATGAACACCCAAGACCACATCCAAGTAAATTATTTTGATGAATTTTACCAAAGGTTGATTGATAGATTTGAACTCAAAGTTGAAGAGGAGCAAGTAGTTGTATAAAATTTCATAGCAGCAGAATCTAATGCAATGAGTGCCCTAAAAAATGATGAATGTGTGACAAAGTCTCAAGATGAAATTACTATGGATAAGGTGGTGCATGAAGAACACGACCAAATGATAGCCTTGGATCCTAGTTTGGATTCATCTAGTGAAGATTCTAAGACTAATGTCTACCTTGACGTCTTTAGTGGAGAAAACATTGATGATGGGTTCTCTAAGGTACCCTTGGAAAATGGACATGGAAGAGGAATAAGTGATGATAAATCCAAGTTAGCTTTTGATGATCACTCATATCATTTCATTGATGAGATTTAAGGTGGCTTTTAGTTTGGCTTCCAAACCAAGCCTATAGAGGAGGATGTTGATGAAGATTTCAATCCAAAGAAGGTAGAGAGTGACTCTTTCAAAGTGGCAATCGCTCACGAGGAGAATAGTGAATACTTATACCTTGATCAAAGCAATCAAACCACTTTCACTTGGGACTAAGGAGTGTCAAAATCCAAGTATGATGAGGTACTATCTTAGAATGAATCTCCCCTTCATTCCAATGTTGTTTCATATTCATCTCAGGAGTCATGCAGGGAGGATGACATTGAAGAGGCTAAGGCTTAAAGGTATGTTGATGATATTGAATACAAATATGATTTATTATTGCTTGGTGCTAATTTTGAGCAAAGGTATAGAAGTATTGATTTTGAGAAAAAAACATAAAAGCATTGATTATGAGCATAGACATAGTGGCCTTGTAAATTTGGATCCTTAGCCCGATGCTACACATTTTCATCAAGTTGGTAAAGGAGAAGTTTATGAGGTTTGGGACAACCATGGTGTTGTAGGTGATAGGTATGAAGAAGGTTTTAATTTTTTCATGAATTATAATTTGCAAAAAAAATGACATGCATGAGGGAAGTTTTAGGAAATAGTTCTTGGTGTCCACCAAAAATGAAGTGCAATTTTATCTAGACTAGATCGTACACACAAGCATGTAGAAAGCATAATTTGAAATGCACCAAGAGGTAAAAATAAGCTTAATGTTGTCTATGCTAATTTTCATACAATGAAGAACACCACGAAAGAAATTAAAGTAGTTTATTTGCACATGATACATGATAGAGATATGGCTAACAAGTTTGTAGATTAGACCCTACCCATGATTGAGCAATTAAGGGGAGAAGTTGGCAGGATCACTAATAAGATTAAATCTACAAATCTTTCTTTGGAAAGTGTACAAGAGGCACTTCTTGAAGAAAGTGATCAACTTTATGAGGAACAACAATTTAGGTAGGAGAGTAGAGAAAGGCCAAGGAGGTCAAATGGGTAATGGAGGAATATGACCTTGCACATTGCCCCAAAAATTCAAAAAATGGGAGTTTGGATCAACAAGACGATGAACCTATTTTTGGAATTGAAGATAATTTTAAGATTGTTGATGATTCTATACTTATGGTGGATGCTGATTTGGCTCTTGACAATCCACTTTCCAAATGGGATGAAAAATATGTAACCGATTTCAGTGACAAGATTAGATATGATTGCAGGATTCAGGACCGAGGTGCAGTTTCTTGCCATGGGATGTTGTCTCAAGATTGGAGTAGTGGGTCAACCTCCACTATTAGTAATTTTATCCACTTTTTGATTAGCTTGCACATAACTTCAGATCTTGATTTGCAAATGAGTTGGACGGTCTCTTCTACCCAACATTTGAATAGTTCTTGGTTGAGGTTGGATAGTAGAGGTAATTTGACCATAGGAGATGATCCTATTGCTACTTCCATACTCATCTCTCCTATGTTTTTAGTAGGATTTCAGTTTTGTTATTGCGTCCCTCACATCATTTTTTGGTTATGGAGAAAAATTTTCATGAGAAGAGGACTATTAAATATTGGAAAATTTTTGGGTAGTTGGTTGTAAGTATTTTGGACACAGTTCATTCTTTCATTGCTTCCACTTTGGTGAGAAATGGTCACTGCAGTTACTCCATGGAGATGACATGCATGATTTTAAATGATAGTTTAATGATTGTAGTGGTTTGTTTGTGTGTTCAGAACCTTCTGATTGAAACTTGGAGGTTAAATTTCTATGATATGATTCTGGTTGGTGATAGCATAGGGATTTCCTAGTTGGAAAATTTTAGAGATGTGGTAGTGATTGATTTCTTCAGAATTATGGTAGTAATGCTAGAGTTTATGTTTAATGGTTGAGGATGGTGTCTTATATTTTACCCAAGATCATGATTGGCAGTGAGTTTGATAATGTGGTATTATCTAAGCTACTTTGGCAGAACATATTCCATAATATTGATTTCAGCCCTCTCATGGATTTCAATATTGGTTGGGATGGTGCTTCCCATTGTAGGTTCTAGGTGAGGAGATTTCAAATTGAAAATGATGATTTTTCAGTGGCACATTTTCAGCATAGTGTTTGGGTGAAATGACTACATTTAGGGAAGTATAGTTATCACACTTTCCATCACATGTCTTCTAGTATGTTTCTATTTAAGGCTCTCTATGGTTATGATGCACTTTCTTTTGCTAACTCATTATTTTCAAGAGTTAGATTCAGTGCACAAAATAACTTTGTCCAACATATTTAGGAGAATGTGTGGTCTTTCAAAGACCATTTACATCATGTATCCGATCAACAAAAAATGTATGCAGATAGGAAGAAAAAAAAATAGTTTTTGAGGTTGGTGTTTTCTCTAGTTTGGGTGTGCATTCTACTTTCTAGATTGGAGTTTTCTTTGGGTTGCAAGCATATAACCAAAGTTACCTAAAGAAAAGTGGAGCAAAAAAATTCATTGGTTCGTACAAAGTCATCAAGAAAGAAGGAGAAGTAGCCTATGAGTTAGATGTGCCACCACTTTGCAGAATACACAGTCTCTCATGATTCATCTTTTCAAAGAGTGATGGGACAAAAATAGTGATCTCCTTTGAGTTACCAACATTGGATGATGAGAAAAAGCAGAGTTGGATTCTTGAAAGAGTTTGGATAAAAAGAGGAGAAGCTAAGAAATAGAGGTATCATCGAGCACTTAATCAAATGGAAAGATTTTTCCAGTGGAGATGCAACATGGGAAGATACAAAAGATCACCACCATACAAGCCTGCATTGCTTGAGGACAAGCAATATTGGGAAGGGAGGAATTGTCATGTCCCCTTTTCTAAAAATAGGATTTACTATTTTTAGTAAACCTGATTTTAGAAATTGCAAGTCAAGACTTGCAGATGAATCATGTAAATTGAATTTTCAAAATAAAATTATTAAATCTTTTTTGAGTGAAAAATTAATAAATATTTTAAATTTATTTTTATTTGTCCAAATGGGGTGTTGGATTTTGGGAGGAGCAATTTTGGAGTATTTTTGGCTTTATTTGATGCAAGTTTTCGATCGACACTTGGAAAGTTGCATAGGGAATCTTTATGATAGGAGTTACATTCAAGGCATGCAAGTTTCTCCAACTTGGGCACCCAAATTGGTGCTGGAAAAGGGAATTGAATATAATGTAATTTCCTTCTCAAGTTTCCATAGCTTATTGTAGGAGATTGATTTAGTTTGGAGTGCATAGCTTAGTTTCCTAAGTATCTATTGCTTTTCTACTGTGAGCAACATATTTTGATGTCATGACATAAATAATATGATTATTTTTCTATTTAGATCTTTGTATGAAGTTTGGGGTGAGTTTGTGTGAAGATTTCTCTAGATTAAGTATGAGTTTGAGATTTCAATTTAGAGATTAAATTATATATTTTTTCTGCATATGTTCATTATTGTTTTTCTAATGTATATGATAGTAAAATGACGTAATTCCATGATAATTTCATAAATATATCATCCCATTATAGTTGCTCAACAGTTTGGTGTATTTTGGTGTTTGTTTCGGTATACTCGATTTGTAGAGGTTTCCTCAGATTGGAGTCCATGTTTTATTTTAGATTATTTTTTGTTGTTAGCAGCAAATATCTCTGTAGTAAAAGTATTTTCTATGTGTGTTTTCTATCTAGAACAATCGATAATAGTTTGGGATTTGTGTGGAGTTTGCTTGGGTTTTTAGTGGTGTGTTGGAGTTTGTAGGTTGAGTTTTCTTTATGCATTTGTACAACAGATGTTCATTTCTATTAGCTATTGTATTAACAAAAAAATGATGTAATTTCATGCTCAAATATGTAATGAATAGTTCTTCATCTATTGCTTGTGATTCTATCCCAGTTTGGAGTAATTTGGTGCCTTTTCCTTCATACCTGATTTGCTCTATTGTTTAAATTTCTCGTTCAATTTTGGAATATTTAATTGGGGATATTACATCCCACCACTTAGTCCACATCAACTTCTCTATCTAGCATTCTCATTTTTACATCTTTCCACCTTTCTTACCTCAAATTGATTACATCTAAAACTCTACAATTAATTTAAAGGGGGAATTTATCCTCCCTCACATTACACAAACATTATTAAATAATTAAAGTGACTATTCATAAGACCTACATCATACACCCTTTTATTATAAAGTGGCTCTTTATGATCCCTACACCATCAAGTCTTAGTTAAAGTGACTTTACATGAGTTATAGACCACTTGTAGTTAAAGCGATCCTTCATAGAGGTCAACATGATAAAAAAATCCATAAAAATATTTGTCTAAATTATAATTTCATACTCTCTACTTTTGAGTCTCATGGAGGCCACATGAGTTTCAAATCCATGATTCCTTCTTCCTACTAGATTGAAAACCTTAAATATAAATGGTTTGAAATGTAGAATTTACTCTTTAGGATATTTTCATTGTGTATGCTGATTTCCCTTTCCATATGTGTTGTGGCCTTAAAGATAATGTTCAAACAAATGATTTCAATTGTGAACTCTTTAACATCTTTTTTAGCATCCTTTTTATTAGGTACAATAATATAGTTTTATTTACTTTAGCACACTTGATTTACTATAGCTCACAAATTCTTAACACTTTTAACTTTCTTTAGCACAATTATTTTAATAAGAACAATTATGACTATTTTAAGCCCCTAGAGCATAATTTGTCCCTTAATTACCACCTCTCACCTGAAAATGACTCATGTCACACTTAAACCTTTGTTGATCATTCAAAATTTTGGCCATCTAAGACATTAATGTGTTACACTCCTTTCCTTTAGGCAAGAAAGTAAGTGCTATCAACCCTTGAATTTAAACCTATCCTTTCTTGCCCTAAGTTTTCCTTTTTCATAACCCCCAAAACCTATTTTTCATGAAATAGTCAAATAGGGTCCAAAGCTTCTTATAAAAGGTGGATTGATGGACTAAAAAAGGAAAGTATCTAGCACCCTCACACACTTCATAGTGATCTAGGATCTATTGTTAGACACCTAAAGATCTCACTAATAATACACATCACATACTTCAATTGTTAAATTAATACTTGCACCTAGCATTATCTTCACACAACCTATTTCCAAACTTTATTATAGAACAAGTCTAGGATCTAAGTGAGGTGAATCCATAGGATGTGCTTCATGCCCTAGGTTTTCCTATTTAGACATTATAGGTACATGAGTAAGTAGAAAATATTATGTCAGTTGCAATAGGTCCATAAAAAATAGAGGATGCTAGCTCATATATACAAGACACCATCACACCCATATGAAAATCTAGTGCACCTAAAGAATCTTAGCAAACTGTAGAAGGTAGGACCATGTGTACATATAGGAGCAAATGTAAAAGATATAACCAGTAATATTATCATCCTTATTAAAATAATTTAGAAATCTAAACTTGGTCCTAACAATGTTGTCTTCTTTTACCTTTCTTCTTGCCATTCATGCCCTTATCCACCTACAAAAATCATACATGCTATGTATACCTTGCTTCTTTATGCATTTTCATTTCCAATTCTAGTTCAACCTTAACTTCATATATATTTTATTAATAATTTTTTATTTTTATTTAAAGCATCATTTAATATATTAAATTAAATTTAAAGTAAAACAACACATTTAAGAAATTAAAAAATGAGTTGTGTTCAATATTTACATTAAAATCCCATAAAGTTAAAAAAAGCTAGTTTATGACATAATGAGATGGATTAATTGTAAGATTAAACACAACACTTATATGTTTAATCATGTAATATTCTTAATAAAATTATACGATCCTTAAGACACCACTAAATCTACAAAAACATGATAACCCATCAATTTATAAGATTTGGTTTTGGAGATCATAGTCATACAAGATCAAGAGATCTAAAAGCAAGCACAAAGAATCAAAATAGAAATATGAAAGAATAATGCTATTCTATTCAAGGACACGTGTAAAAGAGATGCTCACAAATGAACTACAAGTGAGCATTTGTAGGATACACCATCAAAATACATGAATGTACAACTAATGTGGAATAAAGGAGATGTAGTCACATGTGTTCACAAAATCTCCACTAAATTAGGAAGTGTTAGAATCCAAGATCACCTGCATGCAAGATGGATACCTGTCACATGCAAAAGATATGAAGAACCAAAAGGATGCTCTGTAAAACCTCTCAGTAAAAATGCATTAAGAGAATCAATTATTACAAAGTGATCAATCCTTATGAAGGAGATCATGAAACCCTAAAAGAAACCCTAGTGTGCACACTTAATAATTAATAATTAATTATTAATGTGCCTAAGTTTAGCTTAAGTAATAAAGAGGAATAAGTGACTTAATTAATTAATCAATGTGGTGTAATTAATTAAGCATAATAACTTATTACTCTAACACCCCCCCTTAAGATGAACTTAGGAAGAAGCTAAAACACTAGAATAAGATGCATGAAAGCAAAGATGGGTCCCGACAACGAGGCCTGATCAGGTACCCATTTACAAATGCAATAATGAGTAAGAGAAGGAAAAACCCAGTGGGACAAAACTCCCCTTACAATGAGATAACATGCTGCAAAGAAGCACTGGAAGAACTCTGTAGAGTAACACTGGAACTTGATATAGGCAAGCAAGGAAATATTCTTCTGTATACTACTGAAACTGGATGAGAGTCACTGATTGACTCAAGGAATCATGATAAAGCAACAGAAGACCCAATGCCACAGAACACTCAAAAACTCCAAACAGGAACAACTCTGGAATCTATGAAGCATCAAACAATCATTGAATGATGTATTACTGAAAATGAAGTGCAACGATGCAAGATGCACTCTCCCAACTGCCAAAACATCCAAGTAATCGCCAAACAACCCATCGGGCCAAATCTGGACTAAGTGATAAACTGGGACATATACAGAAAAAGTGCATGGACAGCAACCTAGAGCTCCTCAATACCTTTCCGACGCTTCAAACGAGGCGAAAAATGGAGATCGTGACAAAAACTTATGAGCTCGGAAGCATAAAACGTACATCTGACTTCAAACAGCAATAAATGCATGAAAACAGTAAAATACTAAAAAATAAACTGCACCAAATGAAAGTGCTCAGAACCAGCTTTCTGGTGATATCTCGTTTGCCCGATTTCGATACCGTATGCCCAAGTTATGGCCAAAAGAAAAAAACTGCTCTTTTAGGAAAAACTAGGGTTAGGAGGGCAAAGAGGGGCCAGCCGTACGGTGACATCATGCTGACGTCATCAGTTCACGAGCTTAAATTTGACGGCTGTATGGCCGTCGCTGCAAAAAATCGCCCCCCCTGCAAAATGAAAAAATTTTGGGCCCCTGGTCCTGTGGGCGACCAGGGGCTGGCGGGCTGGTGTCCTTCGGTAGAGCTCCCGGTTCTCCATGTGGCCGGGGGCTGGGCGTAGGGGCCGGCGGGGGCTGCACAGACCAGCGGTGGCGGACCGGTGGAGGAGCTGGTGGCGGGCGGCGGATGGGTGGCCGCCGGGCGGCGGACCCCTTTTCTACTAGAGGCGCCAGTGCAGAAACCAAAAAACCTTAGTTTTTTAAAAAAAAATTCAATTTTCGTGCATCGAAAGGCGTGCTGGGTAGGCCGTACGACCCCTCAGACAATTTTTTTTTGCCTCCCGGATCAACTTCACCAAAATGGACAATTTGACAGGCGTTTCTAGGGTTTTTGGCCGTTGTGAACGCGATGGCGGTGTCCGTTTGAGCCCAAAGTGAGCCAAAAATAGGCTACCCCTAGATCTTGCAGAAAAGATGCCTGTGGAAACCCTTGCACTTGAAACTCACTGAAAAGCCATATCTTCAGATCACGAACATGCACTCAGTGCGAGCTACGATACCATGTTAGAATCCAAGATCACCATGCAAGATGGATACATCACATGCAAAAGATATGAAGAACCAAAAGGATGCTCTGTAAAAACCTCTCTAAAAAATGCATTAAGAGAATCAATTATTACAAAGTGATCAATCCTTATGAAGGAGATCAAGAAACCCTAAAAGAAACCCTAGTGTGCACACTTAATAATTAATAATTAATTATTAATGTGCCTAAGTTTAGCTTAAGTAATAAAGAGGAATAAGTGACTTAATTAATTAATCAATGTGATGTAATTAATTAAGCATAATAACTTATTACTCTAATAGGAAGAACATGTCACTTGTGAAACCTACCCAAGTAGATACGACCTAAACAAGATTATTCCATCCTAAGTGTGAATATGTAAATTAAATAAACTAAATGCAAGAAAAATAAATATGGGACATGAAAAAACCTGATGTCTTTGTCAAGTATTCATCTCAAGAAGCTATCTTTGGAAGGTGATGTATGCCATACTAGACTAAATCATCGAAGCCATGGATGAAAGAACACTAAATTCAATTGAAGTAGATAATTTAGATGAGATTATAGTACATGTCATTTGACCACACTACTTATCCTTGGATAGTGTGTCTACATAAGATGTTTGAGTGTGAACACCAAATATATTTGTTGATGTTAGAGTAGAAGATTCTAGAAAAATAATGTGATTTTCCTAAAGAAGTTGCTTCAAAAAAAATTATTTGCTTCATAATTTTTCTTCCCACAACAAGCACATTTGATAGATTACATGATTTAGAAGGATTACATAGAATACTAAAATGAAAAGGTGAGAGTGAGAGACATGGTTAGCTCCCTCATGAATACTCAATTATGAAAATAATAATAATAAATATAAAATAATAGGGTCACACCCCTCAAAATTGCATAATCATGAGACCCTCTAGTAGATAATGATGATGGTATTTTATATTTAATGCATTAAAATCACCGCTTACTAATTCAATAACGTGGTTTTGATCTCAATATATTATAAATACCAAATTAGGCCACAAAGTTGTGTTATAATTATGGATAACATGAGACATGGGATCAAATAATGAACAAAGACACCTTCCATGCAAGAGAGTTGTAAACAATAATCTGCCATATCCTTAACTAGAAAGACTTACAAAATGAAATAATACAATGAGAGAGTAATTTATAAGAGAAACCCTAAATGATAAAGGGATTGGATCATGACAAGTGTAATCATCCTATGTGATGAGACATAATGATCTAATAATAGCTCACTCTAGTTAACAAAAAAATACTCCTAAGTTTATCTTAAGTGCATGAAATGCAATTAGCTTAATAATTAATTAAATATTAATTAATTATTAGCTAATTGCATGATTACTCTAACACCCCCCTTAACTATAACTTAGGGAGTAGCTAAAAAAATCTAAAAAGCCAATACACAAAAAATAAAGAAAGCATGAATGGGATCCGACAATAATGATTGATGATGTACCCATTTACAAACAATCTAATCTCTCACAAATGGAGAAAATGAGAAAATATCATGGGAAGAACTCCTCTCCAAAAGAGAGAAAGGTAAATGAAGGACTAAGAATCCTCTAAAACAATGCCAAAAAAAATAGGAACATGAAGAACATCATTGAAGCATGAAGAAGCTGTAGACAACTGTTGAATGATGACTGCTATAGTGCTAAAATGAAGAACCTCCTTTGAAATAGATGCTGATTAGGAAAAATAAGACAATAATTTGCATGAGTGCCCCCAATGTCACTAATTGAATCAAATGGAAAACAAAGGAAAACATCTGACAATCAAAGATACATATAGCACATGAATATGCATGAGTGACCTCAACAACACTACTCAACATGCAAGATGTAAGTAAAAAATACAAGTACCAATCGTTTGAAGAACTCTAATCAAATGAAAATAGAAAGTTGCCTCCAGAAATAGGTATCAAAGAGTGTCCATATGGTAAATTCTCCATCTCATCAAAATGCATGGGTAACCAATCACTGCATCTTCCTAGTACATAAGAATAAATACTAGATACATAAATCACTCCAAAACAAAATCAAGGAAGCATTAGCACCAACAATAGAAACCCCACATAATGCAAAAAAGGGAGAGGAAAGACAAGTCCATTGAAATTGTGTATCACCAAGAAGTGCATGTAGGAGAACAAATAAAATCTGAATGTGCATATGAAAGTACATGCCACTAAAAAATGGTGTGCAAACAAGGCACACATGCATGGGGAAAACATCACTGGGATTCAATGTTGTTGTGGAAGGAACACTCACTTGACAACTTAGGTCTGATGGAAAAAAATGCACTACATAATCCCCATGACACTTTGTATTATAGTGTGAGTACAAAAGGCATAACAAGATGTGCAAAATTCCCCCAAAAAAGATACATTAGAATGACACTTTATCTCAATGCGTCTACAAAAGAGAAAATGCTTACAAAAGATTATTAGTGTGCCAAAATAGGAAAAAAAGCTAGAAATACATGTAGAATAGCCTAAAACAAGTCATCCCACATAAACATAAAGTTTTCAGGAGGTAAAATGTCCAAGTAATTTATCAGAATGTGAAAACACAAAAAATTGAATAAAATATACTTGGAGAAAAATATGAAATAGTGCATGGATAGTTGTGAAGATCTCTAAAAGACTTTTCCAATGCTCCTAAAATCATGAAAAATAGAGAAACTAGTCAAAAGTTATGAGCTTGAGAGTGAAAACAACACATCTCACTTTGACAAGTGATAAAATGTACCAAAAAAATATATGAGAAAAATATTGGCACCATTGGATAGTTCTTGAAACTAGATTTTTGATGATATCTCATTTTACCAATTTTAATACATGAGCAAAAAGTTATGCCCCTTGGAGAAAAGTTGCCCAATTAGGGCATTAGAGACAAAAAAATCCCCTTGGGGGCTAGACTCTGGTCGCCCATAGGGCCTGGTTGGCGTTGGGGTTTTAAAAAAGCTCCACCAACCCGCCACTATTGGAGCAGTGGACGTGTGGCAGAGGGGGGGGGGTGGGTGGTAGCTGCACCACTGTAGTTTGTAGGTCGCGATGGTTAACAACCTGCACCCTAACTACCATCACTTAAAAAATGATACTAGGCTTTTTTTTAAAAATCTGTTTTATGGTACAACGGTTGGGAGGCCATATGACCTCTTATCAAAAAATATTTTCCTCATAAGCTTTCAACGATGAAATAGGAAAAAATTATAGTCAAAATTTATCCATTTGGTCTCCTGAATGCAATGGCGAGGTCCTTTTCATGCCAAAATGCACCAATTTTTTTTTACTCTAAAAATTATAAAAAAAGCAATGAAGATTCCATATTTACTCTTGTAACCCTAGTTGAGAAAAAAATTAAAAAATGGAGAAGGGTTTCACTTGATCCATGCTCTGATACCATGTTAGAATTGTGAATAACGCATGACATGGGATCAAACAATGAATTAAAACACCTTCCATGCAAGAGAGATGCAAACAATAATCTACTATATCCTCAACTAGAAAAACTTACATAATGAAATAATACAATGAGGGAGAGTGCTTTATAAGAGAAACCCTAAATGATAAAGGGATTAGATCGTGACAAGTATCATCATCCTATCTGATGAGATAACATGATCTAATAATAGCTCACTCTAGTCAATATAAAAAACACTCCTAAGTTTAGCTTAAGTGCATGAAATGAAATTAGCTTAATAATTAATTAAATATTAATTATTAGCTAATTGCGTGATTACTCTAACAAGTTGGAAGTATAATTTTTATCTAGAATGAGATAGATCAAATCACACAAATGAAAAGTACACAAAAAATTATGAACTTAAAAAGAATGCACCTAAAATTGTTACCTATGATGAGCCTAAATGGAGCCTCAAAAGTTATCAAAATGAAAATTTCTTAGCATCACTTGTGAGAATTTGTAATTAAAAAAAAAAAACTAGATATAAAAGAAATAAATAAAGCTACTTACACCACTATGAAGCTCTTGAAGAATTAGCCCATATAAAAATTTCCTCGGAAAAAGAAGACAATTTGATTAAGAATGAGGCCTTTGTAGATTGACTGCCAAAACAAATTGTAATGATGAGGTAATGCTAAAGTAACTTTAATGCAATGCTAATGTTAGCAAACATTAGGTGACAAAATATTCCCTCCTAGATATCTGATAGTCCCTACTAGTTTGAAACTACCATCCAATTGGAGAAAATCACTTTTATCTAAGAAAAAAACTTACTGCAAGTGTAAAATCATCGACCATACAATGCTAGCAGTTTTAATTGGCGATAAGTGGCTTAGAAAAATATTTTGGAGTATTCTTTGTTGTGTTGGAAGTTGATGATGATTTGAGGGGAGATCGGTGGCATTTCCATTAGCAATGGTGGCTAGGTTGAATAAATGTCACTACCAATGGTCAAAAAGGGGTTGCCACCTATTACACATAAGCAACACTAATTGCAAAGCCTTAAATTATCACTCAACTATAAAATCACAAGTGCCAATGGTTGATGGTAGGACTACCATGTAACCAGTGCACCCTTGTATGAGTCTAATAGGTCTATCAATGACATCTTTTTGTATCCTTGTTACAACCCTACAATAATTTTTAAATTTTAAAAATACAATTATATACCTCTACCATATTGTGTAGTGCTTAAACCAACATGTAGAATATTCTAAAAAATGATGCCAATAATAATACAAATCATATGAGCAATATAGGAGGGAAGATTTTTTTTGATAGCTATGGGTAAAGTGTTATGATTTTGATAAAATATTAGTTGATCTATACATTTTTGGGCCTTATCAATGGGATGACAGAGTTGTATTTGACCCAAGACACTTTGATGGATCAGATGACTATTGGATTTGGGATACTCTTAAATTGAAATACTTGAAAATGTGGCCCCCAATGTCTAATTTGGATGTAATAAAGGAAAATTTGACTTTTTTTGATGCCTTGAACTAAATGGTGAGCTCTAATTTACTCAAAGAATCACCAAAGCAATCTACAATACAAAGCTAGAAATAGAAACTCCCTTAGAATATGTTCTTTCTCAATTTTTTTTTTTCAAATCATCATCTGATACAAGAGAAGAGTATATTCAACTTTTGAGTGACCAAGATCTCTAATTCTCAACTCATCATTTGATACAAGAGGAGAGTATACTCAACTTTTAAGAATGACTAAGATCTCTAATTTTAAGTCATCATTTGATACAAGAGAAGAGTCTACACAATTTTTTCTCACATTTTGTTGATGAGATTGTCAATTCCCCTTCAAGACATCATTTTCCAACCCCTAAAGTAGATCAATTCCTCTAGGAGTATTAGTAGTGATTTTGGGAACTAACAAAGAATATACTCAACTTTGTGAACAATCAAGATCTCTTGTCTTAGATCTTTTGAACGACTAGCCATGGACAATCTTCCACTTTGATACTATGTATGATTTGGCTATGGAGATAACCACCTAAGATTTAGAGTTGAAAGCAAGCATAAAGAATCAAAAGGACCAATATGTGAAGGAATAATTCCATTCTATTCAAGGATACATATGCAAAAAAGATGCTCAATAATGAGCTATAATTGAATATTTATAGGATATACCACCAAGATATATGAACACACAACTACAAGTCATGTGAAAGCTACCCAAATAGATACCCACCCAAACAAACTTATCCTATCCTATCCTACATGTAAATATACAATAAGTAAATTAACTAAAGGCAATAAAATAAATACGCACCAACCCAATTAATCTATGAAAACGAAGAGCCATATTAACTTTGTAATCATACGATCTAAAAATGTGAATATATATGTTATGAAAATACATAAAAAATAGTAATAATTTAAAAAGTTAATGTGTTATGTTAATATATTATATATGTTGTTATCAAATTAGATCCATATTAGTTTTTATAGGCAATTTTTGTAGTCCTATTAAGTTAGGTCCATATTAGTATTCTTTGTAATGCTATCCAATCAAGTATTCATATTATTTTATCTTGTATTCACATTTGTAATTTTCATTTCTTTGTATTATCTAATGATGCGAGTTGATTTCAGCTTAAACAACACACTCTAAACTTTGATATGTAACTTTCATTTCTTTGCATTTTCTAATGGTACGATGAGTTGATTTCGCCTTAAACAACACACACTAAGCTTTGACATGTTTAGATGATTCATCTAAAATCATACCAATAAGTGGGTCCTACTGAAAAATTGTTAAAGCCCAAACATACAAATTCTATCAGAACTTTTAGAAAATTGAAGAAGGATGAATAAGATTTGCCAAGGGCGAGTAAAATCAGATATTTTTGAAACTTTGAAAGTGATTTTGAGTACAGATTTCTAGTGAGATTGTACAATATTTAGGTGGATTATATTTGAAGACATTTTTTCTTGGTGGAGAGCATGTAGAAGAACAGTTCGAATATCATTCTCTGCAATCAATGACATTCAAAACAATTTTCCTGTTTTGTATTGCCATGTTCATGCAATGATTCAAATCTTTGAAGTTCTTGAGTTTCCTGCACGTAAGCAGTTTATCTATTCCATTTATTTTTAAGTGAAGCCAAGGTAAGGAAGGGCAGGACACAGGATAGGTTATTAAGCGTGTAATCACATGGAAAGCTTCACTTGACATCTGCAACTGGTGCATGTGACCACTCGCCCCACTTGTTCTTATTCGGATGATTGATAACTTTTCTTTACATTTACTCAACATGATATGGAAAAATACAAAGGTTTATAATAAACAACCTCATTTTCATCATTTCTTCCACTTTGGTCATGCCAACTCATCCCTCCACTGGTTTATGGTTTCTTTTGCAATAATTTGATTCACTCTCTACTGTACAACTATTGGTTTCATAGGACATATCAGGGGATGTGCTGACTTCAACAGCTAGTTACTATCACAAACGTGAGAAGGGTGAAGGGTGGTTGTAATTTTTTCTGTGGTCCATACCTTTTCTTCCTGAAGAAAACCTAATCTGACAAATAAGATGTATTTGATAGACATTTGATACAGTTAACAATGGTACAGTCAAGAGGAACCTTCGAAATGTAACTTTGGTTAGGAACTTGTGTATAGTATATGTTAATTTTTTTTTTGTTTCAGTGTGGAAAATTGAGCAAAATATGTTTCACTGTCTATAAATTGCAGATCACAACATTATGAATATGCAATGTTAAGGTGATACTGGTATATCTACTATTTTTTATATAGTTAAATGATTAGTTTGTTAGCAATTAAATTTAAAAACTAATTTACATTAATGGACTTTGATCTATTAGTGAAGTTGAATGGTTTTTAATGAGCCTACCAAAGATCAAATCTTGTTGAGTTCAAGGTCTTGATATCATAGTGGATGAGGTTGGGATTGCACTTTGGGCTAATTTGAGGTCGGGATTGTCTTCCAGGTGAATTTGGTGGAATGGAACGACTTAGTCCTTGACTCTTTGCTGAAGAGGTTTCAGCCTAAAGGCTCATACTTGTGTAATTGGATAGCTAAAAGTTATTTGTAGACGATATGATATCCTCTATCAAAAAATAAAATATAATAATTTACATGTATAGAGCATAATTGGAAATCTAGTGAAGATATAAATATTTTATTATAAAAAAATATTTTTGGTTAGAAATTCATATTGTCGTCTTACAATTTTTATTTTTAGAATTTTAACTAAGTTTCGGACTCGAAAAGTTATTAGTGGTTTAAGGATTGCATGTGACAAATAGAGTGTAGAGAGGGGTTCTTAAAAGAAATTGGAGAATCCACCAAAAGTCATTATCATTTCAAGTTAGCTATGAACTCTAAAAGAATGGGTTAAATGTTAGATTAGTATTTTTGGTAGGAGTGTGTTGTTTCTCTTTCAATTTAGGTTGTTGTCACAATTTCAGTTTTTTAGTTTAGTGTTTTAATATAATGTCATATTCAGTATTAGCAATGTTATGTTCAATTTTAGTTCCCAATTTTTGAGCATTGACACAGAGTAGGATATTGATGAGAGGTATGCCATTTTGTTTCCCACCTCTTAGGTGATAGGGGGAAAGTAAGTCTTAATGATATACTTTTGGATGGTTTCTTACTATCAATGTTTTTAGTAAGATGATGGTGCAATCAAGTATTGATCTTTTGACATGTCAATTTAGGGAGTGGGTTGATGCTCATTTGAAAAGGATTCTATTCCTCAAGGCTCATGATTCTTGCTAAGAAGTCAAAAATAGGTTTTTGAAATCTCCTAATTGGTTGCTCCACAAGAGGATTTTGGTTAAATCTTAGGCCTTCTATAACATATTGATGTAACTAATTCTACTATTCACTCAAAAAAATTATCCTTAACAATTGATAACAAATTAAAATCAAGGTAAACCAAATAATCATCAAAAATTAATCTTATACTATGTAACCTAAATTTCTACTTTATAGGACTAAACTAGCATATCCTAACCAAGATGCAAAAAATATCACAAGAGGAGAAGATTTAGGGAAAAAGAAATGAGCCTATTAGTGGAAAACAACATTATGCAATAATTTGAAAAATGCCCATTGCAATAACTAGTTTTGACATATCTTGAATGCAATTGAATAGTGCACAATCTTAAAAAAATACTTGGTTACTCACAAGAGAAAACTCTGTTGGCAATTTGGTTGTCATTGATGTCAAAAGATAGATCAAAGATGCAGTGGATTTGGTTCTAGAAGAATTGGTGCAGGTTGATGGAGTAAGGAGCATGTTTTGCAATTGTTGCAAAGTTGCTCAAAAAGTTGCAATGTTGACATGAAATAGCCACAATGTTGTAAAAGTTGCTTCTAGAAGTCAACAACAAGTTTAGTATGCAGATTTGATATGGGTTTTCTTAGAGCTTCTCAAAAATGTGATTTGTAGGTCTAGAGTGTGTATGATGGATTTAGAAATGATTTGATTATGCTCTCGGTCTGAACTAGGGTTTTGTTGTTAAAGCCTAAAGCTTGCAGTCATGGCACTGAACAAACTTTATATCTTGTCATTGACTATTTATCAGTTGTTGTAGGTTGCTTAAGTTACAACTTAAGCCATTGAAGTCGTTTACGCAACCGACCCCCTTTCCTAGTATTTACTGGCTTGGAAAATGTTCAATGACTATAATATTTCCTAAGTCACATGCAAAATACCTGCCCTCAGCTTGATCAACGGTTGTGGTCAAGTATAAGATCAACGACCTCCCCACCATCCCGCTGAGATATGGTGGGTCCCTGCCTAAGCTTAGCAGTATAGTGGGCTTGTGACATGTGTCACGTGGGACCGGATAAAGTATGAAGTAATGGAAGCGGTTGATGATGTGTGAAGATAGATGGGGATGGTTGAATGCTCAATATGACAATTCACATTGATGTTGTGAATTGCACAGTGTTAACAAAGATGACATATGGCATTAGCCTACCAGCCCACTGACAATCAGTGGATTTGAGTCTTTGGCTCGCAGGATAGCGGGCTTGTGACACATTTCTTGGTGGACCCCACACTATCTAAGTTGCATATGATGAAGATGTTCAATGAAGAAGATCAAGCGACGGTGATTCAATGGATATCACACGATTTCTTCACATCACATTTTGGAGGTTAGCTCGACAAGTGCATTCAACAATATGAAATGAAGGTTGATCAACAACAACGATCAACCTTGCTTAATCGAACAGTCCTTGCTAGCCCACAATGTATATGGTGGGGTCCTCGTCTAGCCCGATGAGATTGTTGGATGAAGACATGGGTATTGTGGGACCAATATGGTGACAAACTTTGCTAGTGGATTGTGACATTAAGGAGGACACGTGGTAGGATATCACATCATCATTTCACATCGCTATTGTGAAATGAAAAGAGTTAAGCTTCATGCAATATGCGATAAACTGTACGCCTAATCCAACAGTGGAGGTTTTAAAGAGAAGATCAAACGAACATTGTTGCATCTCCTTATATCGTGAATATGAAGGTCAAAGTCTATTGCAAGTAGTGATACATTATGAGGATGCAATGGACTGTCAACGGTGGATATTGAGTGAAGATGATTAGACGGTGATCGCTATATCCTCTCTCATTGTAGAAGTGGAAGTCGAAGGCTTATATGAAGTAGTGATACACTAAGTGAATGTGATGGTATGAATTCAAAGGAAGATAGATCAATGATGCCAGTTAAAAGAGAATCATCCAATGGTCATGTTTTAAAGTTATAATAATGAATGGAGATCGGTGGATCATGGCACAAAGACAACAAATCAACGACCCAAATTCAAAGGTGAAGATTTTCAATGGCTAGGTCAATGTGAATGAGGGTTTCAATTGGTAACCAAGATAGTGAACAAAATTAATTGGTTCAACTGCTCCAACGACTAGTTAATTGGTGATAAGATGTGCATGGCAGTGTAACAACGACATGAGACAACCAAATAAAAAATACAGATCAGTTACACAAGATATGGCATCTAATGAGGATTTGATTTAGGGTTTCTAGTTTGGTAAAATTAGAAAATATAGAGAATTTGTACTGGTAGTGATTGGATCAATGGAAAGGAAGCTTGCTGGAGAAGATAACGTGTGAAGAAAATCCTAGTAGAAGTTTTCAAATTTTGAATATACAATTAATGATTGTTGGTGGAGATATGAAATAGAATAATTAGAAAATTAGCTAAGAGTGGTAGGTTTTTGAGGGAGAAGTAGACAAGAGAAGTGGACAAAGAATGCACATATGAAGATTGAGTAGAACCCAAAAAAAAAAAAAGATTTCTATCAAGGTTAATATTCAAGGTGAAAAACTAAGGAAGGTTCAAAACAAAGAGAAATGCAAAGTAGAGTGTTGAGTTGCAAAAAATTGTGTAGCTGCAAATTAAGTTGCAACATTGAATTTCATTCAAAAGAACAAATGTAATAACTTGAAATGTAAATCTGATTGGTAGGTGCCATTAGATATTTGGGTAGGTGCTTAGATTAGGGAGTGGGTGCTTCCTTGGAGTGGGTGCTCCTAAAACCAGAGGATTGGTGTCTCCTTAAGGTTGGTGCCCTTAAACATTGTAATAGAACATTTGATTGTGAGGTTGGATTAGGACAATAGATCCTAGAAGCATTTCTCAATATGGTTTTTCCCATCTTGGATTTTCCACATACATCTTGTGTTATGTGATGTGTGTGCATGTTTGTGTTTCTGCATATTAAGTTTTAATCTGCACTAAGCATGTTTAAAAGGAAAATTAATTTGCATAAAAGTTCTAAGGGCTAAATTTTAAAGTGATCTACTAATTCACCCCCCTCTCAATAGATTGTTGTATTCCAAAAATTGGTATTAGAGCCCTAGGTTTCCTAGGAGAAGCTTAATCAGCTCAGGTAGATCTTGGATAAGTGAACAAAAAATGGTTAGTCAAGAAGGCTTATTTGCAGATGAAGCACCTTTGTTTGATGGATCAAACTATAATTTTTGGAGCATTAAAATGAAGACATATTATTTGTCTTCATCAAGGTTTGATGTGTGGATGTTAGTTGTGAAGAGATATACAACCCTTGCTACGTCTCCAACTACTAAACCTACAAAGAAGGTGTATGAAGACAATGCTAAGGAAAATAATGCAATTATTTGTGGGATGTCAAGTTCAGTGGTTTTCAAAGTTATGCACTATCAAACTGCACATGATGTCTGGGAGAAGTTGACAAGCATCTATGAAGGAGACGATAAGGTAAAATTAGCAAAGTTGTAGATTCTTAGATCCAAGTTTGAAGGCCTCAAGATGAATGAAAAAGAAATGATTGTAGATTATCTTCTTAGAGTTGATGAAATAGTGAACTCCATTAGAGGGTTCGGAGAAGAAGTAAAAGATGCAGTCATTGTTCAAAAAGTTTTAATGTCCATGCCATCCAAGTATGACTCCAAAATATTTGCAATAGAGGAAGCCATATAAGTAGATAAACTCATCGTTGATGAGTTGCATGGAATCTTCACAACCTATGAGATGAGAATAGGAAATGAAAAAATGTCCAAGAAAGAAGCCACACTCAAAGCAGCCTGAAATGAAGAGTTGGAAGCATCTACATTTGGTTTAGAGGAGTCTAATTTTGAGGAAGCCGACTTCATCAAAATATTGAGAAGAGGCACTGAAAAATATAAAGGTTTGTTACCCTTTAAGTGCTTGAAATGTGGTAAAATTTGTCATCTTGGTTCTAAATTCCCTCATGATGAAAATAATAAGTCTAAGCAAGAAAATGTTGGTAAAAAGAAGAAGAAGAATTTGTACACAAGAAAAGAAAGTGGTTCATTTGATGCCAATAATTGCTCAGATGATAGATATGATTGTGTCTTGATGGTTAAAGGAAATGAATCCTTGCTCATGGACAAAGACTTTGTAGTTCAAGAAAATGGTAAGGTTGAAAATCATGATGAAGAAGAATCGGTAGTTGACCTTAAGGGTGATTTAATTGGTGCTTTAGAAGAAATTGATAACTTGAGAGAGGAGGTTGATAATCTGAGAAAGGAGAAAAAGTGTGTGAGGGGGAAAATATGAGAGTGTGAACAAGATAAATGCAATGAAATAGAAGCTAATCTAAATAAAAAAACTAATCTAGATCTATTCCTTCACTCATGAAATGAATTTCTAAGCTATTGAAAACACATAATGAAATCCTACAATTATTAAAAATGAATTCAAAACAAAGGAAAGGTTACCATCCCATGTCAGAGTGTGTTCACAAGATGTTGGATTTTTTTTTTATTAGATAAGCAGGGGAAGGGCCCTGATCCCATGGTACAAAGTCGGAACAACTAAGAGAGAAACAAACTGGGAAAACAATACTAGCCACCACTAGACCTAAAAGGCATGTAGGCCAATAAACCAAACTTGCACCCACAAAACCATTATCAGCATAATAATAATAAAATACTCATATTAATCCCCAAAATGGTACACATACCATTTATGAGATCAACCATAGTCCAACAAGTATGAAACCAAAACAAAGCTATCAAGAAATAAAAGTTTGGGACAATACTCCTAAGCATTGAAAGTTTCAGAGCACACATTTGACCAAAGCAAGAAACACCCAATTTTCACCAATTGGGGCACAAACTCCATCCAAGCAGAGCCATCTTCAATTTTTGGGATGGACCTTACAGTCAAAAAAATAGGCCAATAGGCCACCCGCCTAGCAGACAAAACCAAAGCCTGAAACAACAACCACCCCAAGGGTGGGTAAGACAATCTATTCTTCCAACTCAAACTAGGAAATACCACATTGAACCTATTACTTGGAGCAACCTTTTCCAAACAAAAAACAACATTAGCACTTATAGGGTAGAGAGCCCCCATCCACCTACTTTCCTTTCCATCTTTATAGGAGAAAGCATATCCCAAAAGCAAAACCACCCAAATAGCAACACTTGAAGAGCACTAGCCCCTCGAACAAAATACCAACTCTGGACTTGAATTAAGAGCACAACTAACAAAATAGGCCTGCAAGCTACCCATCAAGTTGTAAGAACAAAAATATTTAATAGAAACCACCCCCCAAGTGGCCAAGACAACCCGAACATCATGGCCTCCATGAAACAACAACTTCCAAACAATATCATTAAAAAAATCTCCTAAATAATCATAGATCCAACACCACTAGACTCCCTACCACTAGTCAGGAGTCATCGAGAAAAAAAAACACCGAGGAGCCAATGTTAGCTTAAAGCACCAATCTGCCCAAAACACCATCTCAAAATATACCTCAACAAGAGCAATCTCCCCTCTAAAAGAGAGGATGAAGTGAGGATCAAAACTTCAAGAGCCACCAATCTCCTGCACAAACATGCTCCACCTCAAAAGGAATCGGAAGAAAGAAAGGGAACAACCCGCTGCAACAAAAACAACCGTCTCCACCTCTATAAGAGAGGGATCAACCTTGACAAGAGAAATCTCCACCTCCATAGGAGACCCCAACTGTGAAACCCAGTAGGAAGTCAACACTCTAGTAGTAAGAAAAATACACCTCATCCCATGGAAACACAAGCATCAGGTGCAATATATAAGCAATCAGATGCAAAAGAGGAGCATCCAAATCTTTAGAGAGGACCACAAATGAATCCTCACACAATAGGTTCAACCTTTCCAAAATAGCTTTGATACCAACTCCAAATGGAGCCAAACCAACCAACTCCTCAAACAAAACCCAATCCTGTCGGGGTAGAAAAGTTGAGCAACCAACATAAACGTTGTTGGAGATAGTATTCTCAACAAAACCATACTTGATGGCTATAGAAAATGAAACTAACATTTTCAAACAGGGCATAGCCCCCACCACCACTAGAAAGACTTACAAAGCAGCTTCCTAGTAACAAAAATTAGATTATCCTCAATGTCTTTGGAACTTGCAGGAGCCAAGATGAGAAAATCCAAAATAGTGAAGAACCCATCCTGCAACTCTAACCAGGAAGAGTAGGGTATAAATGACCCAAAACCCACTTGAAATCTTGAGTCCATAAGAAGGACCAAATCGACTAATAACAAGGACTGTAAAAAGGCTTTCCAGAGCATCAAGAGGGGTGCAATAGAAACACCCAGCTAAAGCAAGGAAGAAGTATAGGCGTATGAAAGGGCTAAAAACCCCAAAGGCCCACAAGGACACCAACAAGGGCACATCAAACCCTAACCATACTAGGAAGCAAGGGAGAAAAGCATCCCAAAAGCCACAACTTGCACGTGATAGAAGATAAGCTAGGGACCAGCAGAAACAAAAGTGGTAGCCCACAAAACCATGAAGGCATAAGAGGCAGAGGAGGAAAACACACCAACGGTCACAACCCATGAAGAAGAAACAATAACTTCCCCCGAAGACGAGCAACATATAATGATGAAATAGAACAATAGAGACACACACTACCATGCAAATCCCAATAAAACAC
The DNA here is from genome assembly GCA_007258455.2 of Sequoia sempervirens. NCBI lineage: Eukaryota > Viridiplantae > Streptophyta > Pinopsida > Cupressales > Cupressaceae > Sequoia > Sequoia sempervirens. Next base: position 215,121,485 of record VDFB02000015.1, on the reverse strand, counting down.
TAGACGAGTAGCAGAGAGGCTGACAGGGCCTCCCCCAAATGACCAACATGAAGTCCACACAAAAGACACCACAAAACTTAACAACATCATCTGAGCTCAGTTGAAAGAAGAGCAACAAACTTCCAAGAACCCAAGCAAAACAATCATCATTGCTTGATTCTGCCACACCATCACTAGCGACCACAAGACCATCAATCAAAAAGAGAAGATGCATCACAACACAACTTATAAGACTATAAAGCTCCTCAAAAAAGATGTTTAGGCACATGAACAAGCCTTCTTCACCAAGGACATGCTCAAACAAAAGGTTTTCTAGAGCCAAGCCCTTATCTGCAAAACCAACACGACTCAAAGAGGCCAAGACCTCAAAGTAGCTAGAATGGAGAATTTCCACCACTAGGGCCAGAGCAACTAAGCATCTCGCAACAAAACCCCTTAAAGGCCTCCAAAAAAGGTCACAAATCCTCCACAGGGCACTAGGAGGAAGAAACACCCAGACTGGGAGCCAAGCATCCTCAGACTGAGCCTCAAGAAATGCAAATTCTTCCACAAAACTAATAAACTGTTTCAAAAGACCCAGCCCAAAAGCCACCACATTACGATGGATCAACTAGACCTCCCACAGGTGAAGAGCATCGTCTTCATCCTCATATTCTCTACCATCGCCATCCACAAAAATGCCTGACGGTTTCAAAATCCCTCTCCCGCTCATCGCTCCCAAGTTTCCCAATCGCTACCCCCTGTTGGATTGTTCATATCACTGCGAAGCCTCCATTTTTGCATGTGAGAAGCTTTGAGGAATGATGTGTGTGTTCATCAAAGAGATGCATTGACGCGTTTGTCAATGTCGGTCATGATCTCGATAGTACTTCGTTGTGCAAGATAGGTTGATTCTTCGATCCATTTTTGTGAGGAAATAGGTTTGTTATATAGAAATTGTGATTTGAAATAGATGATCAGGATCATGTAGTAGAATATCTTGATCGACAGTCGAAATATGTTGAGAGGATTTAGATGGGCATAATCTATGTAAAATAGATTACATAATTAGTGTGACTGAGGAATAGATTGATCAATTAACAATATAGATTGATCAGTCAGGAATATAGATTGAACAATCAGTGGGATTGAAGAATAGATCGATTTGTTAGGAATAGATTGAGCAATTAGTGATTCGTAATTTGCTCAATCAGGAAAGTGGTTGAGAATGATTAATTAATTCATTCATTTTGGAGTTGAATGTGCAAATAAAGTTGGACTTTTGCAAACAAAGTTGTATTAGTTTGATTTGATTTTTGATGATGTTTTGGAGGGAAAATGAGTTAATTAAATTATTATGGTTTAATAATTCAATTGACTTAGGGGAATAAAGTGATTTAGTGGTGTAATTAAATAATTGGTGCTATTTAACTAATTAGAACGAATTAAAGTTAGATTAGGAATTTATTAAATAAATGTAATTTATTTAATTGGTCAAAAGTGATGAAAAAGTGAATTAATTAAATAATGTCATATTATTCAATTAATATTAGAAATAGGGTTTTAGGACTTTATTAAATAAATAGGATTTATTTAATTAGTCAAAAATGATGAAAAAGTGAATTAATTAAATAATGTCATATTATTTAATTAATAGAGGAATTTAGGGTTTTTGATGCAATTGATGTGAAATGCCATGATATTTGATAACAATGATGTCAGTGATGCAATAATGTCATTTAAGGTGTGTGATAAGTGTTAGGTCAATTTTACATGTCTACAACAAGAAGCTGAAAATGCATGCACAAAAGGAGTTTGAGAAGCTAACTAAAAACCTTGAAGAATCTGATCAGATGATAGTTATTTTGAAAACACAAGTTACGGAAGCTAAAAGGATAGAAGAAGTAGTTAAGACTGAACTACAGTCTAAATCAGATGAGTGCATGAAGTTGAAAGAAGAAAAAGTGGCCTTGAGGAAAGATTTAGTTAATGCTAAGGAGCAAATTGACAAGGTTTTGAAGTTAAAAGGCGGCTTTGAGATATTAGATGAGTTGATTAACTCACAAAAGCCATCAAAAGAAAAGTCTAGCCTTGGTTTTGAAAAAGGTAAAAGTCCAACCAAGAATGCATCTTCTAAATTATATGATAACTTTAAAACAAAAGAAAAGTGTTGCACAAAGAATGATAAAATCTGCAAGAAGAACTCCACTGAGAATGCAAAACCAGATAAGAATCTTGTTGAGATGAAGAAAAGAAGCCTGCAACAAATAAGAAGATGGATAAATAAATCCCTAAAAACTTGAAGAAAAAGCAACATACAAAGGGAGTTGATGGAGATGGTTCCACAAGGATGAAATATATTAATAAGCCAAATCAAAGGAGACCACCTCATGATGAACATAGAGATATTATGACTAGGTATTGCTCATGTTTTTATGGTTACTATTATACCTGTAATTAGTTTGGTCATAGGGCTAGAGAGTGTAGGGTTGCACCTAGAAGGAGCACAAAATATATGAATAGGAATTCATTTTCTCCTGTACTGAACATGAATGTAATTTTTGGAAGTGGATTCAGGGGGGGTGAATCAGAGTGATAATTTTTAATTTTTGACTCTAAAAGCACAACGAAACTTTTTACTAATTTAAACTCAATGTGGCAGACTTGTTTATGCAAGTGTACATTAATACTTAAAATCAGATTGACTTGAAACTTGATTAGCATTTACAACTCATGTTAAAATCATCATATGATATTGTTTAATTAGTGTGTGAACAATCTTGTATGTTCTTTTGAAACATAACTACAACTTTTCCCAATGCACTTTTAATTTACTTAACAGAAGGATTTTTAACTTTGCATGACAAACTTTTGAAATAAGAACCTTTTGTGCACACTAAAAGTATCAGAGCATTGATGGAATGAGCACATTAACATGAAACAGAATGAGAGACAAATAAAATCACATAACACAGAGATTTACTGAGTGGAAAAACCCTCTTGGGGTATAAAAAACCACTTGCTAAAATTTCCCTTTTATTAATCAAAGAGCACCAACTCTGTAACAACGTGGAGCACCAACTCCCATAATATTTCAGAAGCACCAACTTCATCAAACATTCAAGATATTGCAACCCATCAGAACCTTATAATTGCAATCATTCTTTGCAGTCATAAAATTACAATAGGATACACAATGATTTTGCAATAATGCCCAATTCAAAAATAATATCTGTAATACAATCAGAGATGAAAACAATATGAGCCCACTTTTCTCTTTTTACAGAATGATTTCACAATAAGCAATACTCTATCTAGATTATTTCCTCTCTTCACTTCACACTGTTATGTGTTTTTGCAAAGATACATATATTCAATATTTGTAAAATGGTTATTCATCCTGTCAAAAACCTGTATCCAATAACCAGATTTTATAAACTAGTAAACAATGTTGTTTGATCATGATACCCCTACGGGTTTAAAGTATAACCAAGGATATATCAATGAATTTCCATTGAAAGTGATAAAACCTTTGAGCAGACTTGGGTTAGCATAAAACATGATTAGTTCTTTACAAATTTATGATCTTCAACTTAATCACAAAAAATAGTTACCTTTGAAGCCAACACAAAACTTCCAAACTAAAAACAAAAATACTTGTCAAGGCGGCCAAACTTTTACCAGCTGATTGTGCAAAATTCTTATAACTTCCTCACTGAAACTATTCTAGCTTTCAGCTTGAAAACTAACTGTATACTATGATCTCATTTTTTCCATGGCGGCGTAGCTAGGGTTTAGGTTTGCAATGTGAAATGAAAAACATAACAATTCCTTTACCATCGAGTACTCAATGAAAAACAATAATCATTTGGAATCCACAAATCAAATTGTAATCATTTTGAGTTCCATCAAACACCGACACCATAATGTTATAATCAAGTGCCAAATCATTGTCCACATGTATTGCCAAGGAAATCATCATTCTAACATTCAACTGTCCAAGTCACACATTGACTATATCACTACCCATGTGAATTCAAAATACCATAATAACTGTTGCTGCCAACTCACATTCACGTGAGTTATCATTTTCCAATGTCAATTTAAATGAAATATGTCGACTATACATGCAAAATAATGAGCCCAATAATAGTGTGAATGTTGTCAGCCTTAAGTGCTTTATGAAAGCAATTTTAAAGCACTATATATATATCAACCCGACAACACATAATGTGCTAAGCGAATAATGTAAAGTGAAACCCGATAGCACTATAAAATATGCAAAGTAATCAAAGTGCTTGATAATGCTTAAGTATTAGCATTATGAATAAGTATAAATACCATGTGCATATGAATAATCAATGTAACACTGAAGTCTAAGTATGTAAAGCATATAGTGTTGAGTCACAATGAAGTGTGAATTCATGCTATGTTCATGGTGCAAAACTGAAGCTCAATACTATCATGTATATGTGAATAAATGTATTCACCAAATGTATAAAGACATTGAATCTGAATGTCAAAGACTAAACTGAATCAACAATATACCTTTGCAATCACCTGTAAGAGTTAACACTGCATCAAATAGACAACACCATGATCTTGTGATCAACATAGAAACCTTTCATCTTTAGAAACTGATGATGAAATTAAGCCAATCTGAAACATATGAACCAGATGAAGACTTCATATATACCAACCACTGTGTCCTAGCCAGTGACACCAAGATAATATGAAAGAGTCATGAAGACATGCAATGAAAAAACCAACTGAAGAGTGTATAGTAACCTCATATACCAATGATGCCAAATGAAATATCAAACTCAAGTGACAAAGAGAGCATTAATATGATTCCATAATGTATCATAATCGTTGAAACCAAAGCATTGTGTGACAACCATCAATAGAATGCCATGAAGACATAATCAAATGAATCTTTTCAAAGATGCCATGATCAACCTGATAATGGGAAATTGAAATAATATACCTAATGTACAATAAAGAAGAGACAACCTGTCCAAATGAAACCAACTATTATGTGATATCACCTGAAAAACTTATGCCACTTGAATAGACAAGATAACTTTTATCTGCACATGAAGCTCGATATGATCAGTACCACAATATATGATAAATAAATGCATCCAAATGCATCAACCCAAAGCATAGTCCACAAAATACTGAATATAAAGAGCACCAAGTATCATTAGTCATTAGACCAATCACCAATCAGTTTTGTCATCGGGGACAATATACCACAAAGAGAAAGCCAACAATAATGTGCTATAATTGTAATAAATTTGGTCACATAACGAAGAATTGTAGAATAAATTGTGTATGGCGAATAGAACAGAGCAAAAATAAGATAAATATGTCCCCTAGAGTGAACAAAGGTTCACATGTTCCTAAGAAGAAGGCTGACAAGACATAGAAGAAGCCTAATAAAGAGTGGAAAGTGAAAGCTTAGCAAGCAACATCAAAAGTGGTTGCTCCTGCCTTACATCACTAATCCTTAGTGACAAGGCATGAGTCCATGGGAAGCCTTATTGATATCTCATTCATCCCTAGAAATGAAAGGATAGATCAAGTCAGGTAAAATTGGTTTTACAAGTTTCTAAAGACTTGATGGTTACAGAGTCTAGAACCCTCTCTTTCTCTTTGAAATTGCTTTCCAAAGGGGGGGAATATTTACAGGGAGTAGAAAATGGAGCAATGTCAAAGAGGGAGCTGCTATTGGTATCAAACCAATGTTATATTTGGTATAGAGCAGTTCAAAAGTTCAAATGGTACAAAGCATGCAGTGGAATATAAATTTGGTATCAATACTTTTTGAGCATTTGGTTTTTCCATAAGGTCAAAGGAGGAGAGCACAAATTGATATAAGTTGGTATTAGTCAAAGGGGGAGAAAATTCCCTTTGTCATTGATAAGGATAAGTAGAAGTTGCAAAAGAATGGTGTCTTGTAGCAAGATGTTTAGGAGCGTCGCTTTTCCATTAATTTCAAAGGGGGAGAAAGTAGTGGAAATGCTTTGTTGGGAGAGAAAGTAGTGCAAATACTCTATTGGGAGAGTTTGTGTAAATGCTCATTAATTGGTTCTAAGAATTTGGAGCATTTGGTTTTGCCATCAATGACAAAGGGGGATATTGTTAGAAATTTGGTTGTCATTGATGTCAAAAGTGTCATTGATGTCAAAGGAGAGATCATAGATGTAGTGGATCTGGTTATGGAAGAATTGGTGCAGGTTGACGGAGTAAGGAGAATGCTTTGCAATTGTTGCAAAGTTACTCAAAAAGTTGCAATGTTGACATGAAATATTGTCACAATGTTGCTTCTAGAAGTCAAATGAAAATTTAGTATGCAAATTTGATATGAGTTTTTTGAGAGCTTCTCGAAAAATGTGATTTACAGGTCCAAAGTGTGTATGATGGATTCATAAATGATTTTTTCTGCTCTCGGTCTAAACTAGGGTTTTTTTGTTAAACCCTAAAGTTTGCAGTCATGGAACTGAACATACTTTATATTTTGTTGTTGACTGTTTATCAGTTATTGCAGGTTGCTTAAGTTATAACTTAAGCCATTGAAGTCATCTGTGCAACTGAACCCTTTTCCTAGTGTTTACCGGCTTGGAAAATGTTCAATGACTATAATATTTCCTAATTCGCGTGCAAAATATCTACCCTCAGTTTGATCAACGACTGTGATTAAGTCTTTAAGATGGATGACCTCCTTGCCATCTCACTAAGATATGGTGGGTCCCTCCCTAAGCCTAGTAGTATAGTAGGCTTGTGACATGTCTCAGGTGGGACTAGATAAATTATGAATTGATGGAAGCGATTGATGATGTGTGTAGATAGATGGGGATAGTTGATTGCTCGATATGACAATTCACATCGGTGTTGTGAATTGCATGGTGTTGACGAAGATGACAAATGGAATTAGTGCACTAGCCCATTGAAAATCAATGGGCCTGGGTCTTTGGTTCGTGGGATAGCGAGCTTTTGACACGTGTCTTGGTGGACCCCATGTTATGTAAGATGCATACGATGAAGAGTTTCAATGGAGAATATCAAGCGAATGTGATCCAACAAATATCGTGCAATGTCTTCACATCACATTTTAGAGGTCATCTTAGCAAGTTCATTCAATGATATGCAATGAAGGTTGATCAATGTCAGCGATCAACCTTGTTGAATGGTCCCTGCTAGCCTGTGATGTATATGGTGGGGTCCTCATCTAGCCTAGCGAGATTGCAGGCTGAAGACATGGGTATTGTGGGACCAGTATGGCGATAGAATCTTCTAGTGGATTGTGACGTCAAGGAGGACGTGTGGAAAGATATCACGTCATCATTCACATCGCTGTTGTGAAATGAAAAGAGTTAAGCTTCATGCAATATGCGATAGACTATATGCCTAATCCAATGGAAGAGGTTTTAAAGAGAAGATCAAACAAACATTGTTGCATCTCCTTATATTATGAATATGAAGGTCAAAGTCTATTGCAAGTAGCGATACATTATGATGATGTGATAGACTATCAATGGTGGAGATTTAGTGAAGACGATTGGATGGCATGACTGCTATTTCGATAGACTCTCTCTGCTATTTCCTCTCTCATTGCAAAAGTGGAAGTTGAAGGCTTATGTGAATTAGAGATACACTAAGTGAACGCGATGGGTATGAATTCAAAGGAAGATAGATCAACAATGCCAGTTAAAAGAGAATCATTCAATGGTCATCTTTTAAAGTTATAATGATGAACGAAGATCGATGGATCATGGTGCAAAGATAACAAATCAATGACCCGAATTCAAAGGAAAATATTTTCAATGGCTAGGTCAGTGTGAACGAGGGTTTCAACTAGTAACCAACATAGTGAACAAAATTAATTGGTTCAACTGCTCTAACGACTGGTTAATTGGTGATAAGATGTGCATGGCAGTGTAACAATGGAATGAGACAACCAAATAATAGATACAAATCAGTTACACAAGATATGGAATTTTATGAGGATCTTATTTAGGGTTTCCAGTTTGCTAAAGTCAGCAAATACAAAGAATTTGTACGGGTAGTGATTGGCTCGATGGAAAGGAAGCAATATGGTGAAGATAACGCATGAAGAAAATCCTACCAGAAGTTTCTAGATTTTAAATATGCAATTAATGATTGTTGGTGGAGATATGAAATAGAATAATTAGAAAATTATCTAAGAGTGGTATGTTGTAGGGGGAGAAGTAGACAAGAGAAGTGGACAAAGAATGCACATATGAAGATTGAGTAGAACCCAAAAAAAAATCATAGATTTCTATTAGAATTAATATTCAAGGTGAAAAATTGAGGAAGGTGCAAAACAAAGAGAAGTGCAGAGCAGAGTGTTGAGTTGCAAAAAAATGTGTAGTTGCAAATTAAGTTAGAACATTGAATTGCATTCAAAAGAACAAATGTAATAACTTGAATCATAAATCTGATTGGTGGGTGCCATCAAATATCTGGGTAGGTGCTCAGATTAGGTAGTGGGTGCTCCTAAAACTAGAGGATTGGTGTCTCCTTAGGGTTGGTTCCCTTAAAAATTGTAACAAAACATTTGATTGTGAGGTTGGATTAGGACAGTAGATCCTAGCAACATTTCTCACCGTGGTTTTTCCCATATTGGGTTTTCCATGTACATCTTGTGTTATGTGATGTTGTTTGTGCATGTTTGTGTTTCTGCATATTAAGTTTTAATCTACACTAAGTGTGTTTAAAAGGAATTAATCTGCATAAAAATTTCTAAGGGATAAATTTTAAAGTGATCCACTGATTCACCCCCCCTTTGAGTAGATTTTTGTGTTCCAAAAAACTCATATTACTCCTAGAAGTCAAATTATTGATCATCTTTCCCATGTTTTACTTCTTTTGAATTCTTTGCATGCCACTGAAGCTTAAATGTAAATCATCAACAAACATTTAAATTTTAAATAAAATTATATTTTAAATAATAGGTAAAATACAACATGATAAACATGAAACATAAAGACATAATAGGTCTATATATAATATAGATATAGGGAGGAAAAAGTAAAACAAGTTCTTGTAGTAAAAAACTCCATCTAGGAGTGTGATGGTTAAGTGGTGGCATTGTTGTTGTGGCCACTAGGGTTCAAGTCTCTGTTGGGATATTGTGATCATAGGCACTATTCCTTCATTGATCAATTGTGCTCACAAGCTTGACTCACAATCCCCAATTTGTGGCCTCTCTGGTTCATAGCTCTAGTCTAAAAAAAGAACTTACGAATAAAAAAAACTCCAACATCTTGTAAAAATATTTACTTATTGCATAACACAAGCAAGTTAGGATTTTGACGAATAAAATTAATTTATGTTCCAAGTAAATTATAGTAGAGATATGATAGGGTAGCTTGCAATCATTATTGATAAGAAAGAATCCACTTACTAGGAAATGTTATCAGTGTATCTACTCCATTTTTTTTTATATGCATGTCTGTATGTTTTAGTTTTTATATATGTGTGAGATTTACTTCAACATTTTAATAGTTAATGTTATTTACAACATCGTGTGATTTATTTTATTAAAAAGTAAGTGCATGTTGGATTGTTGGCATACATACAGTAATCTCAATATTTCAAGTTATTTTCCTTTTTTTGTAACATTTATGAGTTTTAGTGTTAGAATATTTTTTTCTTAGTTTTGTTTGTTAGCTTTAGTCATTATTAATCTTTGTCATCATTATTCTCACCTCTTTTACCTAGGACTACATCCATTTGACTAGACAATAAACCCAACACCAATGGATTAGGGCATATATTTTATGTTGGCTATCATCTACTTAGGTGTTGAAGACTAATGGATAATCACTTTTGATTACAAACACATTGGCATATTTGTATGTCTCACTCAAAGCATGCTAAGTCCTATACCTTTTTCTTGACCTACACATCACAAGTTAAATGAAAATTATATGTTATACATAAAGATAATAGAAGGTCATTAGTTCATCATTGAATTAATATATTAATATCTCTTCACATGCATGTTTTACATATCTCAACATATATTCTCAAATCTCTCTATGCACATGTATATCTTTCTTTACACCTTTAGCTAGGTGTATATAGGTGCCTATTCCATAGTATTTCATAAAATATATGTAGGCTTATACATAATATATGGATATTATGAACATTCTTCAAAGCATACAACAAGTTACATATACATTTTTCATAATTATATCATATGCATGTTTGTCTACTACTATTCTTGTCCATGCATCCAATATTTATAGCCAGGTATCGTATAGTCATAAAATTGCATCCCTTGCAATTTCACATACATTATTGCACCCAATTTAGTGTCCAATCCCTTAGAATCTTGTGTAGGCTCATTTTAGCCCCTGCATCAACCTTTTTCCCTCCTCAAGATGCTCAACACCCCTTTTCAGCAGCTACCCTTGCGTGTTAGCTTTGTGACGAACCTTGTGATTTTCTCATTCGTGTTGTTTTGTAGCGTGAGATGTCCAGAAAATAGCATGCCAAATGGACATCAACATGCCACGCTAGCATCTTGCAACATTTCAATGCTCAAATGATCATTTTCATGCATGCTTGCTGGTGTAGGAGCACCTAGTGTTGTTATGCCTCCAATAGGCAATATTGTAAAATTTGAATTATCATGTTATGCATGTAAAATGGTCATGTGTGGAACCATTCAAATGTATTTGAGTCACCATTAGGTTTCTAGGAGGTCAAATTGCAAGAATTTTTATTATTGCAAGAAGTTTTTTGTTGCAAAAAATGCAAAAAATGCAAATTGCAAGGAGAAGTTGAAGAGTCATCTTGTTAGGGAAGGTTGTTAGTTGGCTAAAGATGAAGGGGAAGTTATCATAACTGATGTAAACATCTTATAAGAGCATTGTAAGGATGAGCAAAGGGTAGTAGATTGTATCTTGAACTATTTTTTACAATAAAAGTACTCTATTTTGCTAAAATAGTTTTTTCTTGTTGCTTTGCAAGGACTATATAGACTGCACAGTATTCTTAGGCTCTAAAAATTGATTTGAATTCATAGTGTGTTGTGTTAAATTCTATTTGAAAGAAATTTGAAGACTTTTTATTAAGTTTAGAGGTTTTTAGAGCAATTTTACAGTGGATTGCTTGAAACCCTCAAATTAGGGGTTTTGAGAGTCTAAAGTAAGTTTATCTACCATTTTAAATATTTAGGCTTTGTGAATCAATGGAATGGGTTAATGTAGGGTGTTTTTTGTGTTGTGTGTGTTGGCAGAAGTAGGGGAAGTAAAGATATTGAGATTTTATTGCTGCGCTCATAGAATTTTTTGTGTTTTCCATGAAAATTGATGGCTCCAAGGTAGAATCAGTTGTAAATGTATTCAAGGAGGCTGGAAGTTGGTTCCTAGAGAGTTTTCAAACCAAATCTAAGATGTTTGAAGCAGTGACTAAGTGAATTAAGGATTGGAAAGTAGGTTTTCAATAAACCCTTGTTTTACTTAGTTCAAATTGACCTAGAGCAAGGGTTCTATTATTTGGTGATTTAATAGGTATTCCACTCTCAAAAGATTGTTTATTTAGTAGTTTTATAGCTATATATAAGTCTTTCCATGCTTATTAGGGGTTGTGGAGTTTTTTTGTTGGTACTTGCTTTGTTAAATAGGCATATTTGAAGCCTAAATGCTACAAGACAATCATTTTTATGATTTTTTTTCAAGACACCACCACTTGTTGTTGAAGTATGTTAAATGAGGCTATAATGGGTCCCTGAAAAGGTAATTGGTTTATGGAGATTCAGTGTTTATTAAGAGTTATGCATGTTTTGGTGTTTTGGATACCTACAAGCAAATTGGTCTTTGGGTACAAGTAACTAAAGAATGGATGAAACAATGTTATGAAAGAATGTTATTGGTTTTATTCTATCTAAAATATGATTTTTAGAGGTGTACTTGGGTCTGGTAAGAGTTTAGAACCCTAATTTGAATATTTGGTGTCTTTTAGCCATGTGAAATTGAGTTTCAATGAAGTGGATTTTTGGTGAAAGTTTAAGAGATCTTCTCAAGTTTGTTTTTTGGGTCTTAAGAACCCTTGAAGTTTATAGATTATTTGCATCACTTTCCACTTGTCACCTCCTTTGGTCGGTGGTAACGACCGAGGATGCCCTGAAATGGCTCGGGAAGCTTCTTTTCCCTCTTTAAAATTCATCTTTTCCATCTATTTGGCCTTCTAAGTTCTTCCAACTGTCTTATGCTTCTAGCTTCACTCTAGCTTCTTGGATTCTTTCTCAAACTTTCTACCATCTTTCTCTTTCTTGCACAACTCCCTTATTTGTCACAGTAGCTTCAAGCTCTCTTGGCACCTCCCTTTGCAACACTCTCAAGCTTTCTTAGCCACACTCTTTGTAGTCCTCTTGGCTCTCATGTCTATCTCCCTTGTCTCATGCTTGTGAGCATCTTAGGATTCCATATCTCCTTTCTACCACATCCTTACTTTGTGATACGGGTTCTCCTCCTTGTGCAAGGATTGCTTTTATCACCTCTTTTGTGATATTGGTTCTCCTCTAATGGGGATTGATTTTATCACCCATACTTGGTGGTGCTGGTTCTACTCCTGAAGCGGGTTTTGATTTCACAACACGCTTTGTTCATTTCTCTCTTTCTATCTAGTTGTCCGTGGAGGTGGGAACACCAAATCGAGGGTTTGACTGAGGAAAACCCCTTTACAGCCCCAACACTTTCTTTAGATCTTACAGATGCAGTTATTGAAGACATTCACGTGTTGGAGGTTTCACCACTTGCGTGGTTGTGGGAATTTTTCTATCTCTTATTCTCTTACTTTATCATTTATTCTTTACTTTACTTTAGTTCTATTGCATTCCGTTAGTTTCCTATGCTTTAGAAGTTCTCAGCAATCAGAGTAGAAGTAGTCATTTAGCCATTTTCTATGATAAGTTCACTTTTTGGTCTGTACGAGACGCTAATGTTTCATGTTGTTGTCTGTATCCCATGCTACCATCCTTTGGTTGAGAGCTTGTCAGCTTATCCAGAAAATCTCTGTGACCTGCTCTTTCGGATTCTGGAACTCTCGTTGCTGTTCCTTGAGGTAGTTTAGGGAAGTTCACCCTGTGAGGCTCTCTCAATGAAAAGAACTCGTGAGTAGCGAATCCCCCTTCTCTACATTTTGGTGAACACGACGTGAAGAAGGGTAGTTTTTGAAAAAACTAGGAATTTATTTACCCCTACTTAGCGGGGTCATAACTTTTGACTCGGTGCTCAGTATTTAGAACCGTTTGCACTGTTGGAAAGGTCTCCTAGAGAACTAGTTCAATCCCTAAAATACAAGTGCCTTTTGCAATCAAATTTTAGGGATCGACACAAGTTACGACCTCAAATTCTGCTTCGAAGACCTCCGAAAACACAAATTACTAGAACATAGAAAATACCAAAAAAATCGTAATGAATTTAATATATTTTTTAATTAGTTCAATATCTAGTTTTATTCAAAATGTTAATGATATTCCATTTCATGCAAGTGATGGTGACTTGGCTTTGCCTATGTCACTTGGTATCTTTGATCCTTCTCACAAAAGTCCTCTGGCTTTGGAGAATATTTTTTTGCAAGAAGATAAAATGATTGATACCTTTCTTAATGTTACTCTACCTTCTATTCATTCCAATGCACTCTCTTTTGGAGATGATGCATTTGTGAATGATGAATCTTCTCCCCATTCCAATGCACTCTCTTCTAGAGATGTTGCATTTGTGAATGATGAATCTCATCTTTGTTTTGATGCGCTCTCTTTTAGAGATGATGCATTAGCAAATGATGAATCTCCTTCCACATTTGATCCTGTTTGGATCAACATTGAGAATATGTCTTCAAATAATTATTCTACTTGCTGTGGTGAATCTATAAATGTTTTCTATGTCTTTGCTACCCCTCAAAGGCCTAAGAGACTGGTCATTTATGTGACTCTAGCTAGTCCTTCTCCTAAAAGGGTTTGTTTTATTAATGGTCTTTCATTTGATAATAATTCCTTTGATCTTTCTAAGGCTCCCTCTTATAGAGCGGTAGCCCATACCTGTGAGAATAGAATTAATAAAAAACCAAGCCTTCCTCAAGAACCTAAACCTACAATTGAAGGACTTGGTGATTATGATCTTGTTGAGCAACCTCAGTTTACTCCAGATAAGATCTCACTATGGGACTTGCTTCATACTACTTCGATTTATCAAGATATGCTTCAGGAAGCCTTGCAAAAGATCCTCTTGCATTCTTCCACTAGGTCGACGGATGCTAATGCATTGATGGTGTATATTCATGTGGATTTTCTGAATATCATGTTCTATCTGCAAGAGCTCCCACCTCTGAAAATACAGAAGCAAGCAGATCCTTTAATGATTGTTATCTCTTGAAATTGCACCCTTGTTGAAACTGATGTTCAACTCCTCAGTGTAACATTGGAAGACCTCCAAAGATGTGGGTTTCTTGCAGACATAGGTCAACCTTTGGAGAAGGTCGACTTCCTTTGTGTTATCACCTAAACTACTGATTCTTTGAAGGGAAAGGGAGATGGAGAATACATAAAAAATAAAACTAAAATATGGTGATACACCGAAATGACAAGAACAATGAGATACTCAATTTACACTTGAATACTGACGATGAACATAAGATTACACATCAAATTTTGTAAGGCTTGCACTAATGTTTCACAAATAGGTTTGATTCACACACTTTTTCTAGAGAGGAAAGAAAGATTTTCACATACTGGAATCCCTGCGTGACTAAGTGAACACAATTTGTGATCTGTATAATGATACTTTTGCAAAAGGAAGGCATGAAACACGAGATAAATTTATGAAGGAATGAAAGAAATTCACAAAAATAACTTAATCATGAACCTGAAATGCACAACACTTTACAAGAACAAGATGGAAATTTGAACATCAATAGTGATCAAGGTAAGCTTTATATAACATGCTCCGAAATGAGTTATAGAATTTTGCTAATTCGAGAGAGGACTGTAGAAGTCATAGACTTTAGAAAAGCATCAGGAGAACTCCCTACAAAGAGGCAAAAAATTCCTTATATACAAAAGTAAGGTCAGCCCCTAAGGGCTTACAAAAATATCTGTTATCAGAAAAATCTCCCCTTAGATCTTTTCATGAAGATAAATCTGCATTCAATGTGTATTCCTGCTGTCATGTCGATGTGAAAGATTGCCTTCAGGGGAAACTTTCTTGATCTTTCCGCAACCACCAGATTCACTTCTTCTCCTCGTGTAGATCTTTGAATTCCCCCTAGTCGAGCTGCTTTGAATGCTCTTGAGCTCACGTTGCTTTTCCTTCTGTTAATCACCTTCTCCCTGGTCAGATCACCACAACTCACCCCTATCCCACTTTGATTGGCTGGGCACATTTCACGTAGATCCCTTAGATGGTCAAAAGCTCCTCCTATAGAATCGCATCTTGGCGAGACACTGGAAGTGTCTCACTAATGCGATTATGCCCCTTGAAGCTATCGACACAACATGTGATAGTCGGCAAGATGTCTAAGCAAGATTTAGGAGTCATATTGATATTGCCAAAACATCAGCATCGGTTTGAAGTCACAGCGAGCACCACTGAATCACACCGATACCGCTTTTATTTGGCGATTCCATTATTGTCGGCAAGAGATCATGTGCTCAGGAAGACCTCATAGCGAACTACATATTTTTCGGCGAGAGCCCTTCTCATTTTGTTTCGGCAAGACAAACATTTATCGTCAAGAGGTCACAGCGGGCTTCATGAGTCATGTCGAGATCCCTTTGTTGTTGGTGAGACATTGGCCTGTTGGCCAGACCTCTTGCTGGGCTCCTTATCTTTCGGTGATGAGTTTATCTTCCCCTTAGTCGGGGAGACATCGCTAGGTCGGTGAGACCTCACACCGAAATTGACTTTCTTCCCCGAGCGGAACATTCCTTTCAGCGTGACCTCCACCTTGGTTGGTGAGACCTCATGGCGATCTCCTCCTTCTCTCGCCAATCTCACTCCTCTTCTCTGGGCTCAAGCTCCTTCAAGTCGGAAAGACCTTCGTTAGTCACCAAGACCTCTCTTTCGCCGAGTTGCTCACTGGTCAAAAAGACATTCTCGGGTCACTGAGACTTCTTAGTGACCTTTTTGTTACACTAAAGGCTCCTTTTATTGGCAAGACCCTCCGCATCGCTGAGACCTTATGCCGAAGGCCAAATCCTTTGGCAAGCTCCTTTTCCTATTAGGGAGACATCCTTACTTCGGCAAGACCTTTTGCCGAAGTCAAACTTTCTCGGTGAGGTCTTTTGTTGTCGGTGAGACTCTTGCCAAAGGAAAAAACATATTGAGGCCCCCTTTATCCTTTGGCAAGACCGAAAGCAGTCGGTGAGACATCATGTCGAAGGCGCTTTTCTTTGGTGAGGGCTATTTCAGTCGGCATGACTTTTATTTATCGCCGAGACATCCTAGCAAACTCAATCTCCTGCGCCAAGATCCCATCCTTCTTGTTGGGGAGACATGACTATATCAGTAAGACCATTTTCTGAGGGAAAAACCCTATACCGAATGCATCATTCCCTCGAAAAAACACCTGTTATTGGAGAGACTTCTACCAAGGTTCATTACTATTGCCAAAACATTGGCTCATTGGCCAGACATTCGCCTGAGATGATTTTATTTCCCCAATGCGACCATTTCCTCTGGATGATGCTTTCATTAAGCGAGAGCCCTTTTAGTCAGCAAGACATTCTAAAGGTCTTGGCGGCTCTTTCCTTAGAGGATTTTCATGCCGAACTTGAACAAGGCAGGCTTCCCAAATGAGTTCCCTGTGACCTAGCATCAGATTCATGAGTTTTTCCCTTGTGCAAATGCCCATTTGGCCTTCTCAAACCTCTATCAGATGATTATCCTGCCTGATTGAGCCTGCGGGTGAAAATTAGGTAACAATGATCATAGTTAACATTAACAAAATTGGCATTAGAGGTACTCATTGACATTGGTTTGACACTCAATGTATGTAGCATTGATCTATTGCCTAATATTAATATTGATTTATATTCTCTTAATACTTCTTTAGTCATCATTCATGGGTTTGATAATGTTGGTCGGCAACCTTTGGGCATGATAGTCTTGCCTTTAAGGTTGGGACTCGTTACCATACCCACTATTGTATATTTCATGTCAGAAAAGTTACTATATAACCTTCTTATTGATAGACCATGGATTCACGCTATGGGTGCAGTCTCATCTACCTTACATAAATCTATTAAGTTCATTTGTAATAATAAAGTAGTCACAGTCAAGGCTGACCTAGATGCTATGCACTTATGTGAGATGGCAGTTTTCAGTCAGGTTTCAGTTATGCCTACCCTTATTCCTTTAGTTTCTTCCAATGTGTTGATGTTTACTCTAGTAGTACCTACTATAAAGGGTACTCTCGAGATAGATGTCCCTAAAGAAGATCCTTCTAAAGTGAGAAATCTTAAGTATTCTCTTTCTACTTCTCAAAAGAATGCATGTCCTTGTGATGATTGGGGTTCTCTAGACTTTATATATTCCTTCATTAGGGAACATAAAGTTGACCCAATCCACTTGGACCTTCTGATAACATCATCCAAACCCGCTATCAAAGATGATTACTCTTTTGTATCATGGGATAATGCAAACATAAGTTGTAATATTATCAATGTTGATCCTCCTTCTGAGGAAGATGATCAGACTTCTATTAAAGAGGATAATATTGATAGTCTTGTTAAGAAGGATGATGTCGATCCCATAGAAGAGTGTGGTTCCCATTGCAAGAATAATGCTCTGTATGGAGACCCTCCTCCATTGTCTTCTATCTTCGTGTCTTCTTCCTGTGAGCAGTCGAGTCTTTCTCCACAAGAGAAAGGGTTGCTTCCTACTCCTCATCCTCTATCTGAGCAAGAGTGTATTTTTTTGTGGCTTCTAAAAGCCTGCTTAATCACTCTTCCTTCTCCTACATGCAAGAAGTCTCATGAACATGATAAATAAAAACATTCCTTCTATATGTACCATCGAGTGCCTAGCCATTCCACTAGTGAATGTAAGGCCTTGAAAGATAAAATACTTCTTGATTCAGGTGCCATCATACATGACAAGTGATATCGAGATTTACCTCTATCCTGTATGATTTAAGTATCTTGCATGGTTCTCCTCCCCTATATTTTGGGGGAAGCAATAACTTATTCTAGATATGTGTGTCCTTTCTAAGGACCCCCTCTTTTCTTTATGTATTTCAATTGGAGCATCCCTTGAGTGGACCCCTCTTCCTTTTGAAGGGTTCCTAAGGGACCCCCCATTTGAAAGTCTTTCTCTCAAATGAATTCATTGGCGTCTAGCTTGGAGGAAGACTGACTAGACCTTTCTTTTCAAATAGCGCGTCCCTTGAGTAGACCCCTCTTCTTTTGAAGGGTTCTCGAGGGACCCCTTTGAAAGCTTTCCAACTTGTTGATGGTTTGTGTGGTTGTCCACTTACTTGCCTATGTGGCCACTTTCACTTTGCAGGTGGGTTCTGCACAATAGTGTGTCTCACTTTTGGGACATGCTAATTTTTTCTTGAAATCACTTTTTTTAGAAAAAATAATGATGTTAGCCTTGAGAGGTTCCATATAAAGGGTTTTAATTGAAGAGGGATACACAAGACCCCCTTAGATCAAACCCCCTTGAATAGAACCCTTATATTATTAAATCATACCTACAATGGAGTCTCCTTCGCACCTATCAAAATGTTGGCAAAAAACATGTTTTATTCAACTTTTGATGGATTAAATAATGTAATTTAGAAATGATATTTTGCAATATTGTAGCCCTTGAAATGATCTTTCCAACAAGTATAGTTTTGATATGTTTTAATTTTATCTTTTATTTAATTTTTAAATTTTACTAAACATAGGTTTTTTTCCGAACATCAAGCTCTTTGTTCTATAGAGGTGGAAAAATAGTAAACCATTGTAAAAAAAAAATTAAAAAATACCCTTTACCTAGATATTGATGTCCTTGTTACACTAAAAAAATAAAAATTGGATTTTGATATATACACAACAAGTTAGGTTGTACGACACACATGCATGTTGAAATTATAGTTACAGTGACTTAAAAAAATAATTAAAAATATATATATGTAACAAAAAATTATGAAAAAATATCATTTCCCTAGATATTGATGTTTTTGATGAAGTAAGCAACATTTACAGGGTGTTGTACCCTTCACAAGGAGCCACTAGGGCCAATAAATTTCAAGATCAAAATCATCAAAAAATAAGCCAAAAAATAAACAAAACAGACCAACAATCAATGGACGAACCACGAACCAACAACAAACTAAATGACATCTTCCCAATTCTTAAACAAGAGATGAACAACATCATCTCCTTTATCCTTTATAGAAAAAAATTATGTTTTATGATAAAAACGTTACTTTATGAAAATGTTGTTTTATGTTTAAAACTAGTTATTAAAGGAGATGTTGAAAGATTCATGATTTATTTCAATTTTTTTTTTTAAATATATTTAAAATCTACACACAAATTTCCACAAATCACTAGTTTGCATCATCTTCAAATTATTAACGGTTTAGCTACTATAGGTCTTAGAAGATGAAGATTCAGTTAAAATATTGTTGTAAATGTCCATCTTTGGCAAAAAGTGAGACACAATATTATGATTTCACCCAAGTGTGCCTGTGAAGCTGCTTTTCGGCTCTGTGGAGTCTCCTTCCTTTGGTTTCCTCCATGAGAGAGATCTTGGGGGACACCTTCCCTACAAATATGTAGGTCTGTAGGGTGCTTCCTTTGGGTTTCCTTCATGTGAGAGATCTTGGAGGACATCTTCCTTGTAGGTCTGCAGGGTTGTAAGGCGCTTTCTCGGCTTCCTTCATGTGAGAGATCTTAGGGGATGCCTCCTTGTAGGTCTGCAGGCCTGTAAGGCACTTACTTATTTGGGTTTCCTTCATGTGAGAGATATAGGGGGACGCCTCCTTGCAGGTTTGCAGGCCTATAAGGCGCTTACATTCTTAAATTCTCTCTTCTCTTCTCTTTTGTATATACCAGATCAAAGATCTGCATCTTCTTCATCCTGAGTATATGCCCTTCTCTTCATTTTAGAATTCTTCTATGTAATTTGGGGATGACACAGTACTGATACAACCTTCTACATCAAGGTATCTTTGCTTTGCTGACTCGAATCTTTTAGTTTTTTGTGCTCTGACATTATTGTTTGCTGCAGGTTTTTCTTGTCTAATGCAATTGTTTTGTAGGTCTTCAACTTGGGGGCATGCTTTCATGGCTCGAAGAGTTATTTGCTCCCTCTACAGTATCCTTTTGGCATATGATGTTATTTATGTTTAGTAGATTTCCTTTAGCGTGCATATTACTATAGATTTATATGCCCACTAAAGTGGGGGGAAAATGTATAGTTGTAAAATTGCACCCCTTGCAATTTCACATACATTCTTGCACCCGTTTTAGTGTCTGCTCCCTTAGCATCTTGTGTAGGCTCATTTTAGCCCCTGCATCAGCCTTTTGCCCTCCTCAAGATGCTCAACACCCATTTTCAACAACTACCCTCATGTGTCAGCTTTGCGTTGAACCTTGTGCTTTTCTCATTCGTGTCATTTTGTAGCATGATGTGTCCGAACACTAGCGCACCGTGCAGATTTCCGCACACCATGCTAGCATCCTACAACATTTCAAAGCTCAAATGATTGTTTTCGTGCATGCTTTCCATTTGTCACCTCCTTTGGTCAGTGGTAATGATCGAGGATGCCCTAAAATGGCTTGGGAAGCTTCTTTTCCCTCTTTAAAATTAATCTTTTCCATCTATTTGGCCTTCTAAGTTCTTCCAAATCTCTTTTGCTTCTAGCTTCACTCTAGCTTCTTGACTTCTCTCTCAAACTTTCTACCATCTTGCTCTTGCTTGCACAACTCCCTTATTTGTCACAACAACTTCAAGCTCTCTTGGCACCTCCCTTTGCAGTACTCTCAAGCTTTCTTAGCCACACTCCTTGTAACCCTCTTGGCTCTCATGTCTGTCTACCTTGTCTCATGCTTGTGAGCATCTTGGGATTCCATATCTCCTTTCTACTGCATCCTTATTTTGTGATACAGGTTCTCCTCCTTGAGTGGGGATTTCTTTTATCACCTCTTTTGTGATATAGGTTCTCCTCCTTGAGTGGGGATTGCTTTTATCACCCATACTTGCTGGTGCGAGTTCTACTCTGAAGTAGGTTTTTCTTTTACCACACACTTTGTTCATTTCTCTCTTTCTATTTGGCTATCTATGGAGGTGGGAATACCAAAATGGTGGTTTGACTGAAGCAAACCCCTATACATCCCCAACACTTTCTCTAGATCTTATAGATGCAAGTATTGAAGACATTCATGTGCTCAAGGTTTCATCACTTGTGTAGTTGTGAGCATTTTTCTATCTCTTATTCTCTTTATCATTTATTCTTTACTTTAATTTAGTTCTATCACATTCCGTTATTTTCCTATGCTTTAGAATTTCTCAGCAATCGGAATAGAAGTAGTCATTTAGCCATTTTCTATGATAAGTTCGCTTTCTGGTCTGTACGAGATGCCAACACGCCTCTGGGATACTAGCGCACCGCGCTATCATCCGTATCCCATGCTATCGTTCGTATCCCATGCTGTCGTCCTGTTGGTGATTTTTCCAATGAAACCAAGCAATTCTCTAAAAAGTAGCCAACTCCTATGATGAAGAACTGCTAGTTTAGTGGCCAACACAACGAGCATAGGATTTATAGTCTGTACTCCTTCACTTCAGGCTCTATGAAACCTAGTAGGGTGATCCCAATTGTGTTTTTAGATACTATATTTGATTAGTAACACATTTATACAAAAAATTATTCCTACTTATAGCAAATAAAGTTCACCTCACTGAAGATTTGGCAAATTTTCAAGTGAGCGACTAGCTATTTGCTAGGAATGGGGAATAATTCCACCTATATTATCCTTGGAAATATTTTTAATTGAGTATTGCCTTATCTTAATTCTAGGGATAGGAACACTATTAGTTCATTCTATGCAAGATTTTATGACAAAATGACCAGTGTCTCATCAATTGGAGCAATAGAGTCA
This sequence comes from Sequoia sempervirens, assembly GCA_007258455.2. Taxonomy (NCBI): domain Eukaryota; kingdom Viridiplantae; phylum Streptophyta; class Pinopsida; order Cupressales; family Cupressaceae; genus Sequoia; species Sequoia sempervirens. The sequence continues at coordinate 215,099,368 of VDFB02000015.1, read as the reverse complement.
AGTATATAAGGATCGATAATTTACAAATTACTCAATTTAAAAAGAAGTGGATTGTCTTCATACTACTTTGCATTTATGAAAACTCATTGTGCTTGAAAAATTTACTTCTTATGAATCCTAAGAAATTCCTTTCAAAGTTTATAACCCTATTCAAGCATTTTAATTAACTCCTTGAATTAAAGTTGAAAACAGAGTAATACATTCAAATGAAATATTTGAAGACAAATGATAACACCATTAGTATTTCTCATTCATAACTCATAAGGAACATACATAGGAGAGTATTTTCTTCTAGACTAATATTTGTTTCGATATCAGTAATTTCTATAAAACTTATTTAAGATCGCTACATAAAGGATCTCACATCTAAGACAAACTATTGGTCTATTTCCAGTATTCTATTTTAAGTGCCTTTCCTGAACTTAGCTTTCACCTATAACCCCTTTGAGACTTTAGAATCCAACCTCTAACCTTCATGTAATAAGCCATGAAATCCCTTTTATAGAATAAGGGAGCAACAAGCATCAGGCTTAATTACACTTACATTTCATTTCATTTGCACTAGAATTTGAGGTATTTTTAGTTTGTTACATGCAATCGCCTGAGGAAAATGGAAGAGTAAAAGACCACATGCCATATTCCTTGAATGAAGACACGCCAACCCCTAAAAAGGAAAAATTTGTTGCAACCATGTTGAATCCTCATCCTTGTTGACCAAAGAAGATTCTCCAATAGCAGCTCCAACACAAAATTGTATATTGTCTAGAAACAACATACACGCCGCCAAGGTTAACTAGTCTGACACTTCTCCTACATACCAGCCCAAAAAAATTCCACCTCAACACTTGAAACAAGAAATCACATGAGTGCTGAATAGGAAAATCCTAACTGCAAGTGCATGGTTTCATCAAAAACAAAAATAGGGCGTAGTCACCACTCTAAGTCATCGACCTTAGAGGATACTCGCCCATGCTTTGCTCGTGGTGGGACTGGAGAAAATTTCACCACCTCCTTGTCAAAATTCCTTGATAGTACCCGAGAGAGGGGATAATAATCACCCTCTGGATCAGTGTCACCATCACTCTCTGAAGGGTTATTAGAAACCTCATATGGAGAGTTACATCCTTTCAGATAAGCCTTATAGTGCTCAATCTCTCTCCTTGCCTCCTTCTCATATTCCATCATCCTCTTCTCTCTGTGTTTGACTAATTCTTCTAAAAATATCTGCTTCCGTGGAATGTAATTTTCCTTGTTACTATACTCCTTGAATTTCCCAAGTCCTATTCTTCCTTTTGGCATATCAGGAGCTCCCTGCATTCCACTTTCATCCTCAAGAGCATCTTCCTCAGACTCTTGAGCCATCATGGTAGACCTACTTTCCTAGGACAAGAATGTCTATACATTCTTTAGGAGAATTGAATACCCATACATTTCTTTATTAACCCATGACCTTCATTCATTGCAAAATGAATTATGACAAAGATGATCAACAAGCAATCTGTATTAAATGAGCAGTTTGAAGCATGCATAATTAATCATTGAAGAGCTCCTTGCATGAGTGAGTTGATAAATTAACAACTTGGATTTGAATATAAGTCGTTGATTTAAAAGCATTTAAAACTTCATCCATGGTGATATGAGCCTTTTTTTTATGTCCTTAACAACTTGTTCATAGAAAACAATGATGCCTGCTCAAATGTTGCGATCTATCAATCAACATGTATCGCCAACCTAATCCATGCTTTTCATTAATATCATCAAAGTACACAAGACCATTTTTTCTTAAAGAGAAACTTTCTTTATACGCTTCATTACTTATCGCTGATCTTCCCTAGCTTCTAGGGTACAATTAGCGATAAAAGAATTCATACGATGATCTTAGTCCATTGGATCATCCTATTTTAAAACTTTATCAATAGTTCTCTAGTCCTTTTAATGCTTTCCTTTTTTATTTATGCTAAATCCTCAGGATCCTGACACATTGCCCATTCCATGTAGTAGTCATCACTTATCGCTGACTCACTTCACCCTTGCCCAGCTCCATCGGCGATGTAAACATCCCTTCGATGATCCTTAGCCCATGGTTCTACGGCTTGACCTTTGGTCACATCCATCCCTCCATCGCACATTGCCAATTCAAACTTTGCATCAAAGCTCCTATCAGTGAGGGGACATGTTTTGGAGGCACTAGATTTGGACATGCACAACCTACATAAAGTAAATGGCATAAAATCCATCGCTCATAGGGTCATATAAAATTAGCGAAAGAAAAACCTTTTAGAAGACACCATTGCTTATCGCTAATTCAGATCTCAAGTTCTGAAATGGATTCATGATGAGTGATATAACATAAGGACTTCATTCATCGATAATTCTTCTCATACATTGTGTGAACAATTAGCGATGAGAAAATTTACAACATACATAGTGTCCATCATGTATTGCTAATGTGGGACTTTACATTTAAAACATATCCACAATCATGTGATATAAAGGAAACTACATCGTATTGCTCATTGTTGATCCAAGTTTATCTCTTATGACCATCCACAATGAGCAATAAGAACACAAGACTAGAAGCATCGCTCATCGCTATTAAAAATTCAAAGGCTCAAAAGCCATTAGTGATGAGCGATGTCAAAGAAAACATTGTTCCATCACTTGTCGCTAATTCAAGGTGCGAACCTATGAATAAATCAACGATGAGTGGTAAAGTTATGAAGGCCATCGGGACTTAAGTGGAACTTTGAGCATGTGCACCTAAGTTGTTCTAAAAGAGGGGACCTCTCTAGGACAATATGAGAATAACATGCTCAAGACCTTTCAAATGTTGAAATACGAAGGATGTAAAGATCAAAAGATCCCCCAATTAATAAAAGACCCAGACCTAGGCTTCAAGGGATCAGTTACCAGATGACAATGAATGACATGAGATGTTTAAAAAATGATTGGAAATACGTAATAAGGAGTCAATGAGCGAACAAAACCCCGTGAGCATTCATAACGAATAAAACCCTAAACCCTCAAGATAACAACCCTACATCCAGATGCAATAATGGTTTAAGATGGAACAAGATTTTTTTTTAGTCCGCCTGTGGCTCCGATTGGGGATACATGCCTCTTGTAGGCATGGTGAGATTTCAAAATTTCATGTGAAGCAGACCAGGCACAAGAAAAAAACCAAAGAAACAACATATGTACAAGATTTACACAGGCCAAAAGGACCTAAAAAGGGAGATCCAATCTCCACCCAACCAACATGAAAAATTCCTCAGAGATGCAAATTGTAGTATGCACCCTTCAGTTTAACTAGGCTCAATTTTCCTGATTGGTGGCACTAAGCCACAAAAACCATAGGTAAGGTTCTGCCTCTGTAAAAAACCAACCTCTTAAAAGAACTGATGTCTTTACATCCACATTTTCCCTTGTTGAACTGTTGTAGTAAGAGTAATTTCAATCCCTCCAAAACAAATGTTAGGCCTCTTCCTAACAAGTGAGAGTTTGCCAAATCATAATTATTGTTATTAGCATTTCTCACAACCTTTTTGATCATAACATTGCCAGTGTAATCCCTGTCATTTTGTGTTGTAGAATTAGGCATAAACTGAAAATTTTCATTATCACATGACACATATGTGTTATTTCTATAACATAAAACATGTTCATACTACAAATAACATTCCTTGTTATTCATTTCATTGTCATGTCTCACCAAGATATCTTCTAACTGAACTGAAAATTTAAAGTACTCATACTCCTCTAAGAAGTTAGCATCATGATACGTAACCCTGTCTGCAACATTTGTATCAAATGTAAAACATTCATAAGCAATGCCCTCCGAGAGCTTATCAACATGTTGCTTTTTTTTCTTAAGGCCATATTATGATCCTGTGTCAGATGTATCACCAATTTTTTTGTCAAAGAGTAGATTATATCTGCACCAATAAGGATCCTCATTTCTTATCTCTAGTGTAGATGCAAGCTTATGAAATAAAGGGTTTTCCCTTACATTCATTGCTGTCATAAAATTATCTTCAGCATGAAGGTCCAATTCCTTCAAGTCATTACTGCATCCAAAATCATTGTATTCACTAGAAGAACAAATAGACACATTTTCAAATGCACTCCCATCATTATCAACACATTTCACATTTGCAACAAATGATTCCATTTCTACTTCATGATAATAATCACAATCAATAGAAAATTTCCCATAATCAATGCCATCATTATTACTATAGCAAGAGGACTCATCAATATTGCAACTATGTTCAAAATTACCATACTGAATGCTCAGTCTTACCTCTTCCATAGGAGCATAGGTGATGGATTCTTCAATAGAACTTAAACCACACCTCTCATTTGCTTCATATACATTTTCATCCTTTTCTCTGTTTTCCTCCTCTTTATGTGATATCTCATTACTTGACTCATATAAAGAAGCCTAGTTATTATCATTACAAGTTTAAAACGTGATGGTTTCTTGATGATGGGTTTGGGGTTTTATGTGATTGACATTACATAATGTTGTGTAAGTTGAAACCATAGGGGTGTAAGTGTTCTGGCATTCATTTTTAACTTCTAATTTACACCCTTTATCAACATTTGATGTTCTATGGCAGTAAACACTTGTATTCAAATGACCCTTATGCATTCCATAATTTAAGTTGTCTTCAATGCTCATAGCTATCCCATATGCTTGATGCAAGATTTTGGGATCCTTATCTCTTAGTAAATAACTCATCTTATTATCAAAAACTCCCAAATAAACAACCAGACACACTGCATCACTTAGTTCCAAAACATTAGGAATGTCCCTTAATGTTTTAGCAAATCTCCAATTAAATGTTGGGACTAGCTCATCTTCCTCTTTCTCAATGTTCATAAATTTATTGAGCAAATAACTAGCACTGATTCTTTCACCAAACTACTCCATGAACACTGCTTTGAACTCATTCCAAGAACAAACAAAGCATATGGGTAAGTCAGAGAACCCATCTCTTGAATCTCCCTTTAGAGATTGAACAAACAACCTCATGATCACATCCTCACGATCTATCTCATAGTCATCAATTAAATTATTGAAATCTTGTAGATGCTTACTTGCTAATTCACACTTTGTACCACTGAACTTTGGTAGCTCATTTCTGATTTCAGATGGAATAAAATTTGGGTAACCAGAAATGCCATCAAAATTTATGGCCATGTATCTTTTAATGCTAAAACTTCTTTTATTACATGACAAGGGCTGATTACAAACCATGATTGCACCAGGAACCATAGAAGGATACATATATTGAATGCACCTCTTCTTACAGTTCTAAAATACTTTTCATACCATGCAATTACACAAGGAAACTAAAACTTCCTTTACAACATAATATTAAGAATTTATAATACACATTTCTATCTCAACTTGCTTAAGATTTTGTAAATGTGTTTCTTCAAAAACAATGCATACATCACTTCATAATAGATACTACAATCTGGTAATATAGAAGTATGTAAGCTTATCACTACTATTCCCTTAGTGCTTATTTTCACTCAATAGGGAATCAAATTTTTCAAATCTTACAAACATAACTTTCATATACAAATTTATCTTCTTTGAAAACCCAAAAACTGAAGAACAGGTTTGGATATCTGTAGCTACTACACGTTCTTCTTCCTGATTGGAAATTTGTACAAATCTGAAATGTTCTTCACATCCTTATTAGGTTCGTTGAAAGAGTCACCACCTTTTTCTACAAAGGATTGAACTTCAAACAATATGAAGCTCCTTCAAAGATGAATGTCCTTCTGAGCTTTCTCCCACAACAAAGTCACACATATATCTTTTGAAACTTATTCAACAAAAACATTTCTAGGTTTGAAAATTCCTCAATATCTGAACCAGATGTTCAGATTCACCAACTTCTTGACTCTGATATTCTACAACTGGAGATTCATAGTGTCCCCAATAGAGTCACCATTTATGTTGGTGATTTTTCCAGTAGAACCAAGCAATTCTCTAAAAAGTAGCCAACTCCTATGATGAAGAACTGCTAGGTTAGTGGCCAACACAATGAGCATAGGATTTATAGTCCGTACTCTTTCACTTCAAGCTCTGTGAAACCTAGGAGGGTGATCCCAATTGTGTTTTTAGATACTATATTCAATTTGTAACACATTTATACACATATTTATTCCTACTTATTGCAAATAAAGTTCACCTCACTAAAGATTTGGTGGATTTTCAAATGAGCGACTAGCTATTTGCTAGGAATGGGGAATAATTCCACCTATATTATCCTTGGAAATATTTTTAATTGAGTATTGCCTTATCTTAAGTCTAGGGCCGAGAACACTATTAGTTCATTCTATGCAAGATTTTTTGACAAAATGACCAATGTCTCATCAATTGGAGCAATAGAATCAAGTATATAAGGATTGGTAATTTACAAATTACTCAATTTAAAAAGAAGCAGATTGTTTTCATACTGCTTTGCATTTATGAAAGCTCACTGTGCTTGAAACATTTACTTCTTATGAATCCTAAGAAATTCTTGTCACGTCTCAAACTCTAATGCTCCTTGTTTTTTTTGGCTTTGTGTGGATTTGACATATGATTGGATGTGTGTGGTAGAGTACATAATGAACACTATGGTATTTTTGGTATGGTGAAATATGAAATGTCGCTTTAATTTAAAAAAAGTTGAATGCTTAGAATGCAATTTATTTTGAATATGATGAAAAATGGAAAATTTTATTTGAATTCATATATTTTGATTTATATCTTTATGTGGATACTAATCTATTGATGCGTGCCTGAGGGTATTGAGATGTAGGTCGTCGAAGACCAAGAGTGTGGCTAAGGAGAGAAGGTTAGCTTCTTGGAAGGGTACAGTAGGAACAAAACTCTCGCATACATACACATGCATGTAGTGTCATTTACATGCATGTAGTTTTAATTTAATTTGATGCATTATTGTTTGTTTTTCTGAATGTTTATTTAATTTTATGAAGTGAAAATATAAAAAAAGAAAAATAAAGCATAGTTAAATAGAAGAATTAATTTTAATCATAACTTAATTATATTTCTTTGTTTGCTAGTAAAAGATTATGTTTGGATAATTAATTAATTATTTCTTTTTTTTCAAAATCAAATGTTATTACCTTGGGTTAAATCTTTATTTTATAAGTAAATACTTATTTACTCTTTGTTAAGAGTAAACATTTACTTTTATTTTACAAATTTGAAGTTTCCTTTCCTAACTCTTTCAGGATGATGAATACATAGATGAAAATGAAATTATTTTTATTTTATGTTATTTTTTTTCAATTAATAAGAAAATGGTATGCAAGAAATAAATTTAATTTAATTTATTGAATTCAAGATTAGGTTTTTGGAAACGGAAAAAGAAAATTTAGAAAGAAAGAAGATTAACGAAAACAAACAATTGATCTTGAATACATTTTTTGAATTTTATGCTCTGCAAAATAGGGAAATGGTTGCCAAGTAGTTTATTTTTTTCTAGATTTCAGTAGATTCAAAATCAAGAGAAATAAGAAGAGAAAGCAAGAAAAAAAAGAGGAAGGAGAAGAATATTTTCCAAAAAACAAGCTCTAGGAAAGAGGAGGAAGAGAGATTGGTTTTCAAATTGGAGGAAAACTTTTCCAGGTTTTTAATCCCTTCCATGTATTTAATTTTTCCAATGAGAGAAATAATGTTATTTATTTTAGGGGTAAACGCTTTTGACTGGAGCTATGAACCAGAATACAACCATTCAACAATACCACCCCAACGGGGTTTGAACCTTGGTGGCAAGAACAACAATGCCACCTTTAAACCATCACACCATGCCAATACCGGCAATGAGAGAAAGAATGTTGGTATTGTTTAAAAGATTGGTTTTTCTTAAAATTACTGTGCAAAAATCTCTTCTTTGAGTGTTAGCTATATGAAACTAATAGTACAGTTGTTCAGATTGCACAATCTTTCCTAATCATTTAAGTAAATATATATCTATGTATGTATAAATATATGTATATATATTCTATTTTGAATATTTCTTTTCTTTTCTTTATTATGTAACCCTATTCCAGATTGGAATGCAAATATATATATATACACAAAACTTTATATATATATACACATATATTTGCATATAAATTTATATAATTTCAATGAATTTTTATTGCCAGTCAAGCTGGCGTATCAATGGTGAACCTTTCAACTAGAATTGACATCCCTGTTAATGATACATTTTGTGACCCTCACAGAGTTCTTGTATTCACTAATGGTGATGCTTAGTTTACTCATGCACCATTGTGTATTTGTTCTCATGCATATCGTCCCATTGAATTCTCTTAAATCTTCCCACCCTATTCATTTCTTGTGAGATATTTAATTGCAGATTCCATATTTTTAATAATATCGAGGTTATCCCTGCCCCCTGGCTATGCCTCCCCATTGGGGAAGGCCTGCTCTATGGGGGAAACTCCCTCCATAGGCTGCACCTGTGGAGGGTGTGCTTCCCTCACAGGTAGCACCTCCTCCAAATGGAGGCAACGCCTATAGTTGCTAGATGAAACCTTCCCTAAAAATTTTGCTTTCTCCTCTGACTACTCTGTAAATTAAAGAATAGTGAGTAGCTTATTATTTCAAACGAACGGATAGTTATATGAATTCATAAATAAAAATATATGTGTATGTATATTATGTATGTGAATTTTTCCATTTTCAATTGGTTATTTTATATATAATAAATTGTGAGCCAATTTGCATATGTAAGTGTCTGGCAATTTCTGATGTAAAGTGGATTATCAGCTGAAACCATGTCCGCCATTACTAAGATAGTTTTTTGAATATGTGTGTGTGTGTGTGTGTGTGTGTGTATTTATTGTTGATTAGTTGTGACTAGCTGAGAATGGGCAAACTAAATTTATGAATGAGTAAATATAACAAAATAACTTGAATTAAATGGTGTAATGTTGTTTTTTCATAGATACTTTGTTAAAAACTTATCTATGAGAATTGTGAATAATGTGTCTTACTTTTATAATGGTCGATACATCTCTGATTTGAAAGAGTTTTCTCCGACTTTAAACGAATTTGTAAATTTTAGCTAAAGCTATTTTTTTGGTAATCTTTAGTTTTTTATATATTTAGATTTGAATATATTTATTTCATCTTACTTGGACATAAAAAAGTTCTGATTTAGGATTGGATACATTTGAAATTGGTTGGAATATCGATGTTTTGTTGTAAATTGGTATATTTCTATGTTAAAATAGATTGCTTTTAATGTATCTTTATGCATGTGTCGATATATGCAATGAAAAATAGGAAAATTGTAGTTCTCTTAAGTGTATAATGTTGGGTGGAGTGTATTTGTTTTCATTTCAAGCTACATAGATTTGTTATTTAGATTAATTCATTCAAATGAAGCTAAAACATGGGATATCTTGCATAAAAATTACATGGCATAAACTATAGTTTATTCTTTAAAGTGTAGTAAATTAGAGGAAAGAAATGCATAGTGAGGATTTCACAATGAAATATGGTATATGATAAAATGCCTGAATGTATAAATGTTGTTGAGCTAAATGAAAATTGTAAAATGCAAAAATGCATCATTTATTTCCTTTATGAGTAGACTTCCGGGAAGGGATGCCGAAGGTGGACCCACAGAGATGATAGTTTTACCTTTTTTAAAACTATCATTTATTTTGTTTATGCTTGGCCAAGCAATGCACCATTGAAATAGATGGAATAAAAAGCCTAGAATTAAATGTTATGTAGGTCTTTTCCACCTCCTGCTGTAAGAAATATGTTATTCTTAGTATAAGAATGCATATAGGCATCAGGCTTGCATCAAGAGTTCCCTCCTACTGTATTGTTCCAGATTGCTAGGCTCCTCGAGCAGGGTTGGGGATTTATTTGAGTCAGGAAGAAACCCGGGGAAGTGATGTGCTTTGTGGTTGGGTGGAAAAGGCACCTTAACCACACTCTTGGCCCTCAACGCAAGAAGACCGGTGGAGTTGAGGCAGATGAGGATTAGAGCTTTACTTTTTCATGGATATATTTCTTTACGACTTGCATAACCAATTTGTACATTGTAGCTTCATTTCAAGAATATAACATTTATGTAAACTTGTATCATTGAAATAGATGATTTCTTTATAGTATCATTGAAACAAATGATTTGTTTATTGTATCATTGAAATAGATGATTTGTAACACCCTTAATGGTGTATGTAAATTGATAATGTTATATGAAATTGCTTTGAGAATTGATGAATAACTCTTGGTATACATGTTTTGGATATATCATATGATGGATGTAATCCTATCTCTTTACTCGAAAAGAATGATACTCATTTACTGTATTTTGTATGGAATGGAAATTTTTGGTCCTTACATTTTGGTATTGGAGTAGCAAGGTTCAACTCTTGGACCTATGCCTAATTACGCTTGATGTTATGCTTTTCCAGGGTAACTTGTAATGGATGGTAGATACTATCAATGGGAAGGGGGAGGAGGATCCCGTGGTGATTCTAATGATAAGTTGGATCAGATTTTGGCTATTTTGAGTAGACAAGAGGCCAGTATTGATAACCTAGAACATGCAAGACAGACTGGGCCAGCTAGGTCGAATCTTGGTGAAAGTGGAAACAACAGGAATGAACCAAATGGAGAAAAAACTGAGCCTGAAAGAAATCAAAGTAAGCTAGGGAAGGTAGCTGAATAATTGGGTAAGGACCTCAAGAAGGTTGTGCCACCAAAGTTTGATGGAAAATATTTTGGTGATGGAGCAGAAGCTTGGATCATTGAAATGGAAAGGTTCTTCGCACTACGGAACTTGTTTGATGAAACTAAGGTTGAATGGGGGTCCTACCAGCTCACCGGTGAAGCTGCCACATGGTGGGAGAATGAAAGGGCTGATAAATTTTTTTTGCATGGTAAGGTAACATTGGAGCAATTCTTGCAGATATTTAGAAAGAGGTGACTTCCACAGTCCTATTTTGATAAAAAGATGAAAAAATTCTAGGTGCTCATCCAAGGAGGAATGACGGTGACACAATATTGGGAGAAATTCTCTCACTTGCTTAAGTACGTACCCCAGTACCAACATGATGAGAGGTTTCAAATTCAAAAATTCATTCTGGGGCTTAGGCATCAAATTGGAAATGAGGTGGATATGCATAGACCTGCCACGATGGATGAAGCCTTTGAATTGGCAATGAAGCAGGAACTTAAAATGCAACAGGTTGCAAACTACATTAAAAGCAGAGATGTGAAGTATGTCAAAAAGAAACCCCAAGGAAACCGCCAGGGTAACAATAATTAGGATAATTAGAATAACCAGGGAAATCAGGGTAATCAGGGCAATAATAGCAAGCATATCAGAAATCTAAAAATGGGAAATCATTTTTAGGATCAAGATGATGGGAATCAGGGCAGCAAGAAGAAGGAAAATTATAATAAAAACAACAATAACAAGAGGGATTTCTCTGACAGGCCTAAGACACCCCGTGGAGGTTGTTCTATTTATGGTGGTGAGCATTATGCCAGTGTCTTCCCTCAGAAGGGGAACAAGCATAATAACAGAGATCAACACAATATTCATGCAGCAGTTGATAACCACAAAACCGATTATCAGGCTACACCTATCCAGCTATCGGGTAAACTCTTTGGATGCCCTATTTCTATTTTCATTGATATTGGTGCCACTGATATTTTTTTCGATCCTCATGTTATATCTAGACTATCTATTAAACCGTGCTATATGACAAATTCATGGAAAGTTCAGTATGGGAACTAGGTAGAGAGGAAGGTAGAGAAATGCCTATTTTGTAGTGAACTTGAACTCCCTAGTCTTAGAACGCAAGTCAATTTATTTGTAGCACCATTGGGGTCTTATGATGTAATTTTGGGGATAAATTGGCTCACTAAACATAAGGCTCTTGTTGATTGCAAAGAAAAAATAATAAAGTTTCTTGATGATCAGGGAAATCATGTGGAGATTTGTGGTGTAAAAAGGCCTTTGGAGCTTAGGCAGGTCTCTACAATGCAATTAAAGAAGGCAAGCTGAAAGGTTTGCACCATTTATGCAATAAAAGTCAAGGACCTTGAGGAGACAGAGCCATTAATCAATGATCATCTCATACTAAAAGAATTTCAAGATGTTTTTCCTGACGAGGTGACTGAGCTACTGCCTAAGTGTGTATTTTATTTTTCTATAGACTTGCTACTGGGAGAAAAACCTCAGTCTAAAGCACCGTACAAAATGAATACCGCAAAGTTATATGAATTGAAGGCCCAATTGGAGGAATTGTTGAAACATGGTTTCATTAGGCCAAGTGTGTCGCCATGGGGAGCTCCTGTTATATTTTTGAAAAAGAAGGATGTGACCTTGAGGTTATGCATTGATTACAAGATGCTTGACAAGGTTACTATCAAGAAAAAATGCATGCCCCTTTTATTGATGATTTGTTTGATTAGTTAAAATATGCTAAGGTATTCTCAAAAATTGATCTGAGATCGGGATACCATCAGTTGAGAATAAAAGATGAGGATATTCACAAAATGAAATTCAGGACTAGATACAGGCACTACGAATTTACAGTGTTACCGTTTGGGCTAAATAATGCTCCTGCATCCTTCATGAATCTGATGAATAGCGTCTTTCAGGACTGTTTGGATAAATTTTTCCTAATCTTCCTTGATGATATCTTGATTTATTCTAAGTTAGAGGAAGATCATGACAAGCACTTGAGGATTGTGTTGCAAAGACTGAGAGATCATAAGTTATATGGAAAAAAGTCCAAATGTACCTTTTATTAGTTTGAGGTGCACTATGTGGGGCACGTTATTTCAGCAGATGGGATAGCCGTGGACCCAGATAAAATCAAGGCAATATTGGAGTGGCCAACACCGCAGAATGTTTCTGAAGTTCGTAGCTTCATGGGGCTTGCTGGTTATTATAGGAGGTTTGTCCAAGGGTTCTCATTGATTGCAACACCCATTACAACACTCTAGAGAAAGGGGAAGAAATTTGAGTGGAGTGACAAATGTGAAAAATCCTTTTAGTTGCTCAAAGAAAAACTCACTTATGCACCTATTCTGGTTGTGCCCGACCCAAATGGTCATTTCATAGTGATTATAGATGCATCAGGGGATGGTGTAGGAGAAGTCCTTATGCAAGAAGGACAAGTGGTGGCATATGAGTCCATAAAGTTGAAACAACATGAACTAAACTATGCACCCCATGATTTAGAGCTAGCGGCCATAGTACATGTGCTCCAGATGTGGAGGCACTACCTCCTGGGAAATCCCTTTGAGTTAAAAATACATCATGATGTATTATAGTATATCTTTACTCAACCCAGCCTGAATGCTCACCAAAGACGATGATTGGAATTTCTAAGTGAGTATGACTTTGGCATCAAGTACATTAAGGGAAAGGAGAATAAGGTAGCAGATGCCTTGAGTAGATGAAGACATCTTGTAGCCATGGTTACAATAAAATCCAGTTTTAGGCAACAGGTGATTCAAGCCCTGCTAGGGGATGAGCATTTTGAAAGGGTATAACAAGCCCTAGAGCAGGATCCTTCAGATCGCAAATTTGTGGGTTATGTGTTTGAGTTTGATGGACTCTTGAGGTTCTAGGGTCGTATGTATATTCCTAATTCTATAGGATTGAGAGAGTTGGTGTTTGAGGAATTCCATAATGCACCATATTCAGGGCACCTCGGTGTTACTAAAATAATGGAAGGACTCAAGCCATTATACTTCTGGACAAGACTCAAGAGGGAAGTAACTACATTTGTAGCCCGATGCTTAGAATGCCAACGAGTCAAGGCTGAGCATGTACATTAGGCAGGAATTTTATATCGTCATAGGGTGCCATAATATAAGTGGTAGGTGATAACTATGGATTTTATTTAGGGGTTGCCCATGTCTAAGAATAGACATGATACCATCTTAGTTGTGGTGTACAAATTGACTAAAGTGGCTCATTTCATCCCTGAGAATCTCAAGGATGGTTCAATGGTTTTGGAAAGAAAGTTTGTGCAGGATATTTTCTAACTGCACGGAGTACCAGAGGTGATCATTTCATATCATGACACTCGTATGACTTCCAGATTCTGGACTACACTAAACTCTTCCCTGGGAACCAAACTGAATTTTAGTTTTGCATATCATCCTCAAACCGATGGTCAGTCAGAGAGGGTGAATCAGGTTGTGGAGGATCTCCTCTAAATGTATTGTATGGAAAAAAAACATAAGTGGGAGGAATATTTTCCATTGGTGGAGTTTTCCTACAACAACTCGTACCATGCCTCATTAGGTATGGCACCATTCGAGGCTCTATATGGTCATAAATGTCAGACACCCATCAGTTGGGATAGGGTGGAGGACCAGATTGTGATTGGACCTAAAATGTTAAGGGAGATGGAAGATCATATGAAGCTCATCAAAGAAAAGCTAAAGCAAGCTTCAAATTGACCGAAGCTCCTATCGACGAGGGGAGATGTTGTGGAGGCACCGGATTTGGACACATACAAGCTGCATAAAGTAAATGGCACAAAAGACATCGCTCATAGGGTCATATCAAATTAGCAAAGGAAAAACCTTTTAGAAGACACCATTGCTTATCGCTAATTCAGAATTCAAGTTCTGAAACAGATTCACGATGAGCGATATAACATAAGGCCTTCGTTCATTGATAATTCTCCTCATACATTGTGTGAGCAATTAGCGATGAGAAAATTTACTACATAGTGTCCATCGCGTATCACTAATGTGGTACTTTACATTTAAAACATATCCACGATCACGCGATATAAAGGAAACTACATCGTATAGCTCATTGTTGATCCAAGTTTATCTTTTTATGACCATCCACGGTGAGCGATAAGAACACAAGACCAGAAGCATTGCCCATCGCTATTACAAATTCAAAGGCTCAAAATCCATTAGCAATGAGCTATCTCAAAGAAAACATCATTCCATTGCTTGTCGCTAATTCAAGGTGCAAACCTATGAATAAATAAACGATGAGCAGTAAAGTTATGAAGGCCATCGAGACTTAAGTGGAACTTTGAGCACGTGCACCTAAGTTGTTCTAAAAGAGGAGACCTCTCTAGGACAATATGAGAACAATAGGCTCAAGACCTTTCGAATGATGAAATACAAAGGACGCAAAGATCAAAAGATCCCCCTATTAATAAAAGACTCGAACCTAGGCTTCAAGGGACCAATTACCAGATGAAAATGAATGACATGAGATGTTTAAAAAATGACTGGCAACGGGTAATAAGGATTCAATGAGCAAAGATAACCCTGTGAGCATTCATAATGAATAAAACCTTAAACCCTCAAGATAACAACCCTACATCCAGATGCAATAAGGTTTTAAGATGGAACAAGAATTTTTTTGGGGGTCCACCATGTCCTTTGGCCGAGAGCTTGTCAGCTTGTCTAGAAAATCTTTGTGACCTGCTCTTTTAGATTCTGGAACTCTTGTTGCTATTCCTTGAGGTAGTTTAGGGAAGTTCACCCCGTGAGGCTCTCTAAATGAAGAGAACTCGTGAGTAGTGAATCCCACTTCTCTACAGGTATTAAACACAACATAACTACAAAAACTATAATTTAGAGCCAAAATTCTCCTAACCTAAACTTTTGTTCTTCCTTCAAAAAAATTTAACAAAAAAATGGGATGGAAAACATAATTGAAAACTATACCTTATTATTTACTATTTGTACAAGTTATAGAGCTTCTAGGAAATTTTGATTCAAAAAATCACTTTGCCCCTATGTAGGGAACAATAACAAGCACTCATTTATTGATAAAACCAACTCATTGATTTCTTGAAGACCATCATTATCAAGTTCTAACAAGTACTTGGGAATTTGTTGCAACAAATCCACTACCTATCTATAGATTATAGAACCATTGGAACAATATATGCACACATAATTTAGAATTTACTTGAGTGATTACTTTAGTGTTTGTTGCTTGAGTAGCTAGGCCATGTATCTAAACAATTATGCATTTAATTGATTGATTGTATCTAGTTATGCATTAGGGATATCTTCTTAAATTAGTTGGAAATTTTTGCATTGTACTCTTATATCACTGGAGGAAGTTATGCATTCAACCATTCACACCAATTTTTTGGTGCTACAAAGAGCTTACATGTGGTCATAACTATTTGGTGGTGTTAATGGTGGATTCCACAAGTGAAATACATGCATGAAAATAATCTTTGGACTTAGCTAATTATAATTTAAGTTGTCTATGTAGGAGTTCTTGTTTCTTTAAATGCTCATCATATTCTTTTATTATACTCTTCTCCTTCCATTCTCCCTTTCTCCTTTGCCAACTAGCAATCCATATCATCCATCTCTTTCAAATATGTCTAAATATTTTCATGTTGGGAGGGGAACAAACAATGGATTTATCAATGCCTTAGAGACACTAATATAGGCCTCTAAAACTTTATCTAGTTTGACTATCTTATTATCAATCATGACTTCCTATAGTACATTTGAGCATACCATGATGAATTTTTCTTGCAACAAGTACAAATTTTGGTTAGCCTCAAGCATGTGCCTAGAAATCTCTTCCTTGGATTGTGTCAATGTATTAATGGTATACACTTGGGTAGTTAAGGGAACATAATTTTGGGACATCTTCTTAATGAGCGGATCAAACTAGTTTCTACTTGTGGTTTAACTAGTTTATCCTTCAAGTGGCCTACCTCCTCTACCTATTGCCTAAGCTACTTAGTGTAACTATCTACTTGTGTATGTAGTTTACAAATGATATTCATCGTCAAAATAAAACATGCAATTAGATGTGCATGGATTTTTTATTAGATAAATTTTCTCATGTAATATCAATAGACTGTGGGAGCCACCATTATTGGTTTCAATAGCTACCCTAAGAATCAAAAAAAATATTTTGAAAGTATCACAAACACTCCATTATTTAAGAGTTCCTTGTGGGCCTTATCAACATGTCACTCAACCTTTGTCACACTAGGCTAACTAGTCTTTGTTTGTGCTTTGGTGGCTTCTCTCTGTGAATACTTTGCATCTCAATATTCTTCATAAGCACACTAGGTGTTGATTGTGCCACTGCTAACTTTTTTGGTTAGCACTTGATCATGTTCCTTTTCCTTTAGAATATCTAAATATAAATTATTATGGAGGTGTAGAAGAGGTAGTCATTAATATGGTTTGATTCTAAGAAGTTACTTATGTTAGGGCTATTGTAATTGTGATTGACTAGTTACGGTTTGTGAGTGCATGCTCATGTTGGAAATCTCATAGATACTGTAAGATGGGGTTAGATATCAAATAGCATAGATAAAGTGACAGCCAACACTTCTAAGCTATAAAACCTCATCCAAACAAGAGAAAACAAATAATGGAGAGAATAAAAAAATGCAAAACATAAAAGAAAGCACTCCCCATTATGGTTGATTCTTTCTCTTGCTCTCCTTCTTCTTGTTATGCAACTTTTCCCTCAGATTTGTTGAAACACTTGTGCAAAACCTGCAAATGGTAGCAAGAAAGTTGGAGAAGAATAGCTGTTAAGCTGAAAATGGTGAAGGAAGGTTGTTTTTATAGACAACCATTCAAATGGATGGTTGAGATAAATCTTCTAGAAAGATTCCAAGATCAATGGATGAGAATGCATGAGAGAGATGTTATGAAATGGATGGTTGAGATTAAGTCTCAAAAAAGATGCCAAGATCAATAGTCCAGAATTGATGCACCAAGAATATGCCATGCATGGAAAAGCTATGACGCCTGACAGCTATGATAGACATGCAAGACATGCAGGCTATGACAGAAATGAATGTTATGACAGGGGATTATGACAAAGCATCTTTGACTAGGTGGAGGTGCATAAATAATTTATTTTAAATTATTTATTCAAAAATGGAGAAAATGGACAAGTGGAAAATAAATTATTTATTTAGAGAAAATGACAAAAGGAGCATTTAATTAGATGAAAATTAGTCCTTAAATAATTAATTTAGATTAATTATTTAACAAGGGAGGTGGCATGAGATAGTTAAATAATTTTAATAATTATTTAACTATAGAAGAATTAAAGGACCATGAATAGATAAATAATTAATGGTAATTATTTAACTATAGATGAAAGGTGACAAAATAATTAAATAAATAATAATTTATTTAACTATTGAAGAAGAGGGAGAAATTAGTGACACAATTAGTTTATTTAATTGATCGGGATAGAATAAAGATTAGAAAGTGAATTAATTAAATAATGATTAAAAATTATTTAATTAATAAAGGAATATGATCAAACATAATTGAATAACTAAAATTATTCAATTATCGAAGGATGAGGATGAAGAAAAATGACACTCGCAGGCTTAGGACATTTTTAAGTGTCTACAGATACAAGTAGAGACACTTATTATAAAGGAGAATGTGGTTTATCCTCATTGGTATCCTTGATTTCAATGCCCTTAGTGTGCTATCTTTTATCTAGATTTGAAGAAAAGGAGGAAACCTTATGTTTCCTTCAATCATAGATTTTGCTACTATTGCTTCCTCTTGCTCAGTGGGTGGCGCTCGATTAGGTCCATCATTATCATCCTCATCATCTAAGGTGGCTAGCCACTTCACATATATTAGAAACATCGACATAGTTGTGCACATAATAAGAACATACACTCAAAAATAAATAGATATTGTTACACAACCTCTACATTTCTTACTTTAGCATAAGATAAAGTATTTATCTTGTGTGGATTGAATATCCACAAAATAAACTCTAGTGAAATACTGAAAAATTCAAACTTAATATTAGGTACTAAAGATCAATAGTTAAAAATTAGACTACAAAATGCACTAGCATATTCCCATGTATCACTAAAAACTCATTAAGTCTTATACCTTTTTCTTGACCTACACACCATCATATTGATCAAGCTAATTTTTTTACATACATTATCTACATGAATTAATGTATCCTCTTAGAGTTATATCTTTCTTTCTATCTTAATGGCATATATAGACACCTATACCTTAATGTCACCTAAACTATCTACAAACTCATACATAATAATATAATATATATGAATAAAATAAACAAATTTTAGAGAAAACTATGAGTGGCCTATATATATATATATATAATTATATCCTATACTTGTGCATGCTTACACTATCATGTGTCCATTCTTTATTAAGGGAAGGTAAGATTGTCTAGGAAAAAAATAATTCTAGAGTCTTCCAAGTGCAAGAACATTCCAAATCTATAGAATAAAACAAATAACGTAGAAACCTCCAAGAAAATAAGAAGTTTCTAGATTTTAGATCTTTTAACGATAAATATGAGGTTGTTTATCACAAACAACACTATTGTATATTGCATTGATTGAATGTAATGCAAACTAGGTCAATTTAATTATCTTCTTTAACCATTTCGCTATGTTTTATGTTTTATTTGCCCTATTTTCTAGCACTATTTTATTTTTATTTTTGTTTTTTGGGCTTTTTTTTACGTGGTATTAGAGCTATAAATTTTCCATCAATGTTGAGATATTGGATCAATTTTTTTTTAGCTAGATAATATTTGAAGTGATTTAATCTATTTATTTGGGTGTCGATTTTTTTTAACATGAGTTAAATACAAATGAAAGTTAGCAAATCTTTGTTGGAAGTGGTTTTGTAGTTGGAATATTGTAGTCAAGAATGCTTAAAGAAAAAAGACTCTATGGAGGATGGTGAATAAAGAAATTAAAAAAACCTAACAAAATGATAAAGAAAAAAGAGTTACATAAATACAAGTTGGAGAAAACTAGATGTATTATTGGTAAATCCTTGAGTTTGAATCTCAATAAAATATTTTTTTATATTGATAATACAATACAATTGTAAAATTTAGAAAAAGATTATATAGATGTAGATATTGCTAGTGTGTTTAATATAGAAAAAAAATGAACTTAGATCAAGCTGATTTTTAAAAAAGACTGATTACTTTAATGAAGTTATATATTTAAATGTCCGATTGAAGAAAATCAGGGTTGAGTATGCAAAAAATATTTTTAGTTTATTGCAATGGTTGAAATCAAGCTTCCCCAACCTTACAAGGTATTTAAAGAATTTAGGAAAAGGGTTATACAATTAATCCCAATACCTCCAACAAAATATTGATCAATTTTGTAAGTTAGTTTTAAATGAAGAATCTCAACTTATCAAAGAAGGATATATTAGAAAAATCATGCATATGCAACTAAGGGTAAATCATTTTCTAGATATCTTGAAGGGAAGAATAATTGGAAAATATTCTATAAATTTTAACATAATAATGGTTTTAACCATTTTTCTAGAAATGATAGTGTAAAAAAGAAAGTATGATGAAAACCTATTATTTGTAGGTATGTGGAGGTGAGAACCACATGAAAAAATATTGTTTGAATAATATGGACAATTAAATGATACAATACAATCCTAAATAAAAAAAAGGTTTAAGGATGGGATAGATAAACATAACTTGTGGCCATCTCCTCAAAAGACAAGTAAAAGTAAGTGTGGAGGTAATTTCTATACAAAAGAACAAATATAGTATTAAAGGAGGATGCGTTGCTTCAGACTCTAATAAAGAGTTAATTTTAAAATTAGGAGCATCCTTTCACATAACTGGGGATAGATCTTTGTTAATTAATTTTCATGAAGGAAATAATTTAGATCAAGAAACTATCATTGGTAATAAAAATAATAAAATGAAACTTCTAGTTTTAGAAACAAATACTATTAGTGTAACAAATGAGACTTTGAAAGAAAAATTATTGGTTAAAGGATTAGGGATGAATCTTATTTCAATATATAAAAATGCTTAAAATGGTTATGAGTTTGTTTTTGATTAAATAAGCAACATTTATAGGGTGTTGTACTCTTCACATAGAAAGCCTTCAGGGCCAAAAAGAAGCTAGTTCAAACTAGAACATGAACTAGGAGGAGCTAAGAGCATAAGGGAGTCGATCCCTTAACAAACATGAGCCACTAGGGCCTATAAGAAAATGCCAAACAAGCCACACACAAAAACAACTGACAGACAACTGTTGAACAACAAACTAGGACTGGACAACCCCAAAATCTGAGGGGACTAATTTGACTCCCTTAATCCTAGGCCGCGAAGTAGCGATAGATTTAGGGAGTCCCTTCTTCCTCTGCACAACGGACTGGGAAGAATCAAAATTGAAATCCATTGAGCGAGGTGAGAGGAGCGGATCCTCAACAACCACCACGGGAAAAGAGTCACCACACAACGAGGGAGTTGTCAGCGTAGAAGAGGAGACATGAGATATCAAAGGACCAACAAAGGCGTTCAACGAGGGATGGGTAGGCTCCGCCTGAATAGCGACAACAGTTCAAGGCAACAAAGGTTCCACGGAAGGGATAGCCAGAAGAGGAGCCTGGCTTATGAGTTTGTTATCACTATTGATCAAGTCATTTTGTTGGAGATATAAAAGACCTATGCAATGTAATTGTTATAGTTAGAGTTGATCATAAAGAGAGTATCTTTAAATTTGTTGACTTTTTTGATAATGAATACACACAATCCCATGCTTTTATTTCTCTATTTTGTCATGTTAGACTTGGGAATATAAATTATAAAAAAATACAAGACGTCATTAGAATGAAATGGTTGGAGGATTAACAAAGATTTTAGCTTCCAAAGGTGTATGCGAAGGATGTGTATTAGGTAAAACATCATCAAGATCCTTTTGATTTAGGAAAAGTATGGAGAGTCAATCATCCACTACAACTCATTCATAGTGATTTATGTGAACCAAGTTATCATTCAATTTTAGGCATTAGGTACCTTCTTTCTATTATTGATGATTGTAACATATGAATATGAATTTATTTTCTTAAAAAAGAAACGTAAAATGTTGAGGTTTTCCAAAATTCTAAGGCATTAGTTAAAAACCAAAGCGAAAAAGAATGCTTAAGGAAAAACAATGGGGTTGAATATTGCAATTATGCATTTGAATCATTTTGTGAAAATTATGGTAGTAAGATACAAAAAAAATTCCATATACCCCTAAAAAATAGGTTGGTTGAATAAATGAATAAGGGTAGGTCCCCATGCTGTTGCTAGCTTATTTTGGCTAGTAGCTAGTGTTGGAAAGACAATTGCCATTGCACCAAAAGGTCGACTTTTTAATGCTCGATACAACCACTAGAGTTAATGAATCCACGAGAGGTGGTTAAGCCATGTCACGAACTTGAGCATTGTGTTGCACAACACAAGGAGACCAAGGGCGCACACCTTGCAACAATCCCCCCCAACACAAGTGAGGGGTTCGAACCTGTGACCCAGGCTCTGATACCAATTGTTGGAAAGACGATTGCCATTGCACCAAAAGATTGAAATTTTAATGCCCAGTACAACCTCCAGAGTTAATGAATCCATGAGAGGCAATTAAGTCATGTCGCGATCCCGAGCGTTGTGTTGCACAACACAAGGAGACCAAGGGCGCACACCTTGCAACAACCAGCTCAACATTTTTAGGAATTATTTATGGAGTTGGTGGCCCCATAAATATTTAATTTTTTTGCTTATTTTTAAGTAATCTTAAATTTGTATTTATAGTATTAATAATAATTTGTTCAGTGAAAAAATTGAATTTTTTTTTTAAAGTAAATATTTAAAAAAAGGGAAAGAAATTTATGGAGCCACACATATCTTTGGCAACATGCTTATTTCTAGCCCCCCTTTTTTCACAGCTTATTTTCAATTCCTAAATAGTAGCTACTCCATTAAAATAGGGAAAGATTCCAAATTATCCCTTTCCCATAATAAAATTTATGCATGGAAACACTTAAGTGCTTAAATTTGAGTAGAAAACATATTTAACCAGTCGCTGGGGACATGGGTAAAACTCTTTTAGAAATGGCTTGTTGTATGTTGCATTTTAAAAATTTCCATAATAGTGTTTGGGGTTTGGTTATTACTTGTGTTGCACATATTGTGAATAGAATCCCCACTAAAGACTTACAAATATCATCCTTGAAGAAGCAAGGAGTCAAAGAAATCCTCAAATTGGGCACACATTCTTAATGAAAATAGAAAAAAATAGAACTAAAGGGTCATACATGTTTGTTTATGGGTTAAATTGAAGAATAAAAAACTTATAGGCTATATGATTGATGCAAGAGCATCTAGGGCAAAGAACAATTCTGCATCATTTTCTATGTTCATTTCGAATAAGGGCCAAGGGTGTGAGGATTTGTGGGATTCCAAGTTTTCATAACCCATGCCACGAAGTTCTAAAACCTCTCGATTTAGCGATCCCTTTGTTGTTGTGGGGTTCACAAGTTCCTTAACCGCTCAATTTGGTGACTTGCGATTTGAGCTACATCGGTGAGACATTGCTATATCGGTGTAATGTTCCCCCATGTCCCAATGACATACTGACAGTGTTGGCAAGGAGGGTGTGCATCAGCGTGAGGATCTACTATCGGTAGGACGAGGTCGTCTATCCTACCGATGGTCCGATGGTGGTTGTTGTCGGTAGGACCATTGCTTGTAGTCAGAACTTGGCCGATAGTCTCCACAATGGCTTGACAACTTGTGAGTTCAACGGTACCATTCGACAGGAGTATGCTTCATCAGTGAGACTCTTTCTCGAGTCTTCCCGATGGTTTGATGCATCCTTTAGTGTGCAGAGTGTTCATCAGTGATACTTCTTCGTTTCAATGGGAGTTGATTTGGGGTCTCACCGACAGGGCGATGGTGGACTTGGTAGTGTATGCAGTATGATTCGTGCATCGGTCAATGGCGGTGGATAGCGACACCTGACAGAACGAGATTAGATGAATTCCACATTGTTGTTGTGGAATCCATCTCCATTGGCCGACTCGATGAAGCTATTGATAATGAGGTGAACGCCAAGGCCGACCTAAAGGAATAAGACAATATGTAGTGATAGTAGTAGAGGTAGTGTAGGATAGAGAGGGGGTCGAGTAAAATGAAGTGTAGAATAGAGAGTTGCTTCAAACAAAACTTCCTGAATGTATCTTTGTTTTTGAATAAAGAGAGTATATCTGTTCTCCTATGCATTCATTTGATTTTTATGTGTGTGTATGTCTGTGTTGGCTACGAGATTAGATAGCCTGGAAGGCCCTTCGAACTCGATTGCACCAAGTGGTATTAGAGCAAGGTTTTCTCCTAGGTGTTAAGAAATTATGAAGTCCTATAGAGAATTTTTTGTGGGTAAGTGAGAAAGAAGGAAACCTGTAGCTGCAGAGGGCTTGTGTAAGATGGCACAAAGAGGATGAGGTACAGGATGAGGGGTGCGAAGATAAACAAACCTTGTCCTAATAGATATGTTGAGAGGGATTGTGGCCAAATTAGAGGCTATCGAGAATGCACAACGAAGAGGTCATCATGTCAATGATGTGAGTGATGAAGAAGAGGAAGAACATGTTGAAGCTGAAGGAGAACAACTAGAACTTGATTGAGGGGAAGAGAGGTTCATTCGATCCCTAACTAGAATAAATACCAGACCCCGTTTTGACCCTCCTGAGTACAAAGGGAACCTAAATTCCGATGAGTTGCTAGATTGGATTACTAAGATGGATAAGTACATCAAATTTTAAGGTACTAAAGATGACAAGAAGGTGAAATTTTCCTGCACAAAGTTGAAGGGGCATGCATCCCTATGGTGGGATTATTTGCAGATTAATAGACAAAGGAGAGGTAAGGAGAAGATAAAATCATGGGACCGCATGGTGAACAAACTGAAAGCAAAGTTCATGCCTACAAATTATCAGATAAGTCTATTTAAGAAATTACAAAACTTGAAGCAGAGAGACACCAGTGTCAAGGAGTACACTGAAGAGTTCTATCGATTGAGTATTCGAGAAGACCATACTAAAGATGAGGATGAGAAATACCTAAACGGTCTGCAGGTGTCCACTCAAGATGAAATAAGTTTTCTCAAGTTGCAGAACATGGAAGAGGCTTATCAATATGCCTTGAAAGATGAGGAGAAATTGAACAGGAATCAACAAAGCAATAATAGGGGTAGAGGCAGAAATGCTCTCGACCAAGGACAGAGCAATGGTGGAAGAGGATATTCTACCAAACCTGATGGGGAAGGAACCTCTCAAGACACATGAAGTAGAGGAAATTTCTGAGGAAAAGGAGAGTCATCTCGAGGAAGAGGTAGTTTTGGAAGAGGAAAAGGTAGAGGATTCACTATTACATGCTACAAATGTGGAGAGATCGGGCACAAATCTTTTGAATGCCCACAAGTTCAAGGTGGAGGCAAAGGAAAAGAGGCCAGAGTGCATGTGGCCCAAGATGAAGATGAAATGGTGGAAACTTCAAAGCATGGAGAAGATCTAGAGGATCGAGAATCCTTGATGATAAGGAAGATTTTGTTAATTCTTGAGAAGGTAGAAGCATAACCGATACAGGGAAGGAATTTGTTTAGAACCAAATGCAAGTTAGGTGGTAAGTGTTAAGTAATTGTAGATAGTGGCAACACAGACAATATTGTGTCTGATGAAATGGTGAGGAAGTTGAAGCTGAAAAGAATGAAGCATCCCAACCCATACAAGGTTTTGTGGTTGCATAAGGAGCATCAATTAGTGGTAAGAGAAAAGTGCTTGGTTAATTTTCAGATTGGTAAATACAAGGATGAAATTCTTTGTGATGTAATGCCAATGGATGCATGCCATATTTTGTTGGGAAGACTGTGGCAGTTTAACCATCAAGCTATTCATGGCGGTAAGAATAATACATATACCATTAAGAAGGATGGTCAAGAATTTACTCTGAATCCCATGAAGGATAAGGATGAAGACACAGAAGGTACCTCCAACTTGTGTTTTGTTGCAAGAAAGTAGTTCCTAAAGGATATGAAGAAGGATGATGTTTATTATGCAATAGTTGCATGATCCCCGCAAAACCTGATAGCAAAAAAGGAAGAAAATTTGTCGGTAGAAGTTCAAGAATTGGTTGATGAGTATGTTGGAATAATGATGGAGTTACTAGATTGGTTGCCACTAGTGAGAGAAATCAGTCACAGTATGGATTTGATTCCAGGTGCGAGTTTTCCAAAAAAGGCATCGTATAGGATGACACCACAAGAGAATGAAAAGGTTAACAGACAAGTCCATGAGTTGTTGGACAAAGGTTTGATTAGGGAGAGTCTCAGTCCATGCACTATACTTGCTACATTAGCGCCTAAGAAGGGAGGTGAATGGAGGATGTGTATAGACTCTTGTGCAATCAATAAGATTACTATTAAGTATAGATTTCCATTGGCCATAATGGATGATTTAATGGATTGTTTGAGTGGAGCAAGGTATTTCACAAAGATTGAGCTAAAGAGTGGTTATCATCAAATCAGAATTCGTGAAGGGGATGAGTGGAAGATAGCATTCAAGATGAAGGATGGACTGTATGAGTGGTTGGTCATGCTGTTTGGATTGAAAAATGCACCCAATACATTCATGAGATTGATAAATTAGGTGTTGAAGCCCTTTCTTGGTATGTTTGTCATAGTTTATCTTGATGATATTTTAATTTTCAGTAAAACAAAAGAAGAACATTTAAAACATATTAGAGCTGTTTTGCAAAGATTGAAAGAAGAAAAGTTAATGGTGAATCTGAACAAGTGTAATTTCATGAAGGAGTTGGTGTACTTGGGATTTTTGATTTCTAAGGAAGGATTAAATATGGATCTTGAAAAAGTAAACGCTATTGTTGAGTGGCCATCACCAAGGAGCACTTTTGAAGCCCGTAGTTTTCATGGGTTGGAAAATTTGTACAAGAAGTTCATAAGAAATTTTAGTGGGATATGTGCTCCCATCACGAAGACAATGAAGGGAACAAGAAAAGAGTTCCAATGGACAGCTGTAGCAGAAAAGAGCTCTCAGTCATTGAAAAGCAAGGTGACAGAACAACTGGTGTTGGTGTTACCAGACTTTGGGAAAGTTTTCCAAGTAGATTGTGATGCAAGCAAAACAACAGTTGGAGGAGTTCTTAGTCAAGAAGGAAGACCAATAGCATACTTCAACAAGAAGTTGAACGAAGCCAAGAGGAAATATGCAGTGTATGATTAGGAGTTCTATGCGATTGTGCAATCACTCAAGAAGTGGAGGCATTCTTTATTGTCGAAAGAATTTGTGTTTTATATAGATCATCATGCCCTACAATTCATAAACAACCAAGGTAAGTTGAACTAGAGGCATTTGAAGTGGGTTGAATTCTTGCAAAGTTATTCTTTTTTGTTAAAACATAGAAGTGGTAAATCCAATAGAGTTGTCGATGTACTAAGTAGGAGGACTCTGTTGCTGAATGAGGTGAGAGTGAATGTTGTTGGTTTTGATTCATTGAGTGAGTTGTATGAGCACAACCCAGATTTTCGAGAGGCATGGTTAGCATGCAAGAATCTAGATGAATTGGATCGGACTCCATGACTGGAGTATTTCATTTAGGAGAACTTGTTGTTCAAAGAGAAGAAGTTGTGTATACCAAGAGGTTCCATGAGGGAGAATCTCATTAGAGAGAAGCACAGTGGTGGATTAGGAGGACATTTTAGAATAGATAAGACAACTGCATTGTTGAGTGAAAGCTATTATTGGCCAAGAATGAGTGTGGATGTCAAGAAAATGGTATGAGGATGCATAATTTGTCAACATGTAAAGGGCATGAAACAAAATACCATACTGTATCAGCCATTACCGATTCCAGAGAGACTGTGGGAACACATTAGCATGGATTTTGTTTTGGGACTGCCTCGAACTCAAAGATGTAATGATTTAGTTTTTATGGTTGTTGATAGATTTTCAAAAATGGCTCATTTTATCCCATGTCAGAAAACTAGTGATGCTTCCCATATAGAAAATTTGTTTTTCAAAGAAATAGTTTGGTTGCATGGTTTTCCTAAGAGTATCATATCTAATCAGGATACAAAGTTTGTTGGTAATTTCTAGTGGACATTGTGGAGGAAATTAGGCACACATTTGGGTTTTAGTTCAGCCTACCATCCGCAAACATATGGTCATATTGAGGTTGTGAAAATAAGTTTAGGTAATCTCCTTCAATGTTTGATTGGAGACAAACCAAGGAAGTGGGATTTGCTACTGTCCCAAGTAGAGTTTGCCTATAATAATTTGGTGAACTCCATATTGGAAAAAGTACATTCAATGTGGTGTATGGTTTCAGCCCTAGGGGCATAGATGAACTCAGAGATAGTGTAGACTTGGTGAAAACAAGTGTTATGGCAGAGGATTTTGCAGAATATATCAAAGATTTGCATAAAGTGAAAGAAAAGTTGGAGAAAAGTACAACTAAGTATAAAGATTCTGTTGACTATCACATAAGAGAGTAGGAATTTTAGATTGGAGAATTGGTGTGAGTTCATTTAAGAAAGGAGAGGTTTCCACAGGGAACCTATAATAAGTTAAAATGGAAGAAAATAGGTCCTTGTCAGATCCTACCTAAATTTTCAGCCAATGCTTATGAAGTAGAACTTCCAGAAAATATAGATATATCTCCTATCTTCAATGCTAGTGATCTATACAAGCATTTTGACAAAGAGAAAGTACTCAATCACATTTTCCTCTTAATACAGATTGGGTGAAACAACTACCAAAGAAGCAAACTGAAGAAGCAAATGCAATTATTGATTCAAGGGTTGCAAAGAAAACATGTGGTAAAGAGTACCTAGAGTACCTAGCTCACTGGAAGGGAAAATCAGTAGAGGAAGCATCCTGGTTGAAGGCGCATGAGCCGGCTCAGTTTGGACTGTCAGTTCCAAACTGACCTAAATGTTCCTGAGTCTCCACTCATGGAATAGTTCTCCTACCACGAGTGTCTGATGTAGGAGCATCCAGGGTGAAGAGCAATCCTCCATTGTTTTCTGTGTTCGTTTCGAATAAGGGCCAAGGGTGTGAGAAGTCGCAGGATTCCAAGTTTTCATAACCCATGTCGCAGAGTTTTGAAGTTTTGAAACCTCCCGATTTAGCGATCCCTTTGTTGTTGCGGGGTTCACAAGTTCCTTAACCGCCCAATTTGGTGACTCACGATTTGAGCTACATTGGCGAGACATTGCTATATCGATGTAATGTTCCCCCATGTCCTAGCGACATACCAACGGTGTTGGAAAGGATGGTGTGAATTGGGGTGAGGATATCTTATCAGTAGGACTAGGTCGCCTATCCTACCGATGGTTTGATGGTGGTTGTTGTTGGCTGGACCATTGCTTTTCGCCAGGACTTGGCAGGTAGTCTCCACGATGGCCCTACAACTTGTGAGTTTGGTGGTACCATTCGGTGGGATTATGCTTCATCAGTGGGACTCTGTCTCGAGTCTTCCCAATGGTTGAATGCATCCTTTAGTGTGAGGAGTGTTCTTCAGCGGGACTTCTTCATTTCGATGGGAGTTGATTTGGGGTCTCACCAATAGGGCGATGGTGGACTCAGTAGTGTATGCAGTACGATTCATGCATTGATCAACGAAGTTGGATAGCGACACCTGGTGACGAGGGAGCAAACCCAAGACGCATAAATACACTCACAAAAGAGAGAATAATATTTTATTCATAAATATGGAACTTCTTACATGCAGAGGATCTCAAATCCCCAAGCTTTGTATTACATGCAAATTACAGACTTACAGAAAATTACCCAGATCCCCCTTTTGCAGCATGCAAACTTCTTTCCCCAAAAAGTTACTCAAAAATCAGAAACTAGCCCATAAATAGACCCATTTTGGTTTGGAACCAAAAACAACATTTGAGATAAGTGTTTTGGCTGTTTGGTGCCAAAATTACAATTTGAAATTCAAGTTTAAATTCATAGTCAAAAATTAGCACATTTCTAAAATATGCACCAACTTCCGACAGCCATAACTTTTAATCTGACCGTTGGATCTTCAATGATAATACCTTTTCGAAAAGCTCTCAAAAAGACGATTATCTTCAATGTAGGCCTCCAAAGACTACTTTGGCATTTCCGCAAATTTTCAGACCCATTCGGGATCGTTTAGTGCCTCAAACTGAGCTCAGAAGGTTTTTTAGGGAAAAAAGCAGAAACTGGAACTTGAATAACTTTCAAGTCGTGAATGATCTTGACCTAATTCTTTCACTAGACTGTGTATTTTTCCATCCTGAACCTTCCCATAAATTTCTATCGTCCCACGCCTTCAAATTAAAACCTGCTAAAAATAGCAGTTGAGTAGAAAAAGCAGAAAAGCAGTTTTGAAAGTTGGAAACTCTTATTCGATGAAAAGGGTATCCAAAAATGCAAAAAACATCTACAAAAAGAAAACAATAAGAACAAAATGGAAATCATCTTTTGGGTGATGCAAGATTGCCCTCACACCACTGGATGCTCCTACATCACCTGGCATAACGAGATTAGATGAATTCCACATCGTTGTTGTGGAATCCATCTCCATTGGCCGACTCGATGAAGCTATTGATAACAAGGTGAACGCCAAGGCCAACCTGAAGGAATACGACAGTATGTAGTGATAGCAGTAGAGGTAATGTAGGACAGAGAGGGGGTCGAGTAAGGTGAAGTGTAGAATAGAGAGTTTCTCCAAACAAAACTTGCTAAATGTATCTTTGTTTTTGAATAAAGAGTATATTTGTTCTCCTATGCATTCTTTTGATTTTTTTGTGTGTGTATGTTGTGTTGGTTGCGAGATCGGATAGCCTGGCAAGGCCCTTCGAACTCGACTGCACCAATGATTTGCCAAAAAACAAAGTCTTTATTAGTAAAGATGTACAATTTGATGAACATTCACAACTAACAACTTCTTTTCACTCTATAATAACAATTGATTTTAACTTATTAGATATTCTACAAAGAAATGAAAACTCTATTGATGAGGTTGATTTGTGCACTATTGAAGACAATAATAATATTGAAGATGAAACAACTAGTGCTTGTGACCAACCTTTTTCTATAGGTAGTAATGAAGAAGAACTTTCAGCTACTTAGCTAGATAGAAGACAAAGAGTGTTGAAGAGATATATCGGAAAGGTTTTAAGATCTAAGGAAGGAATGGTAGTGCTCTCATGGATGAAGCCTTATAGATACATGGCCCAATCTCATTTGAGCAAGCTAGAGGGAAAAAAGTATGGGAGCAAGCCATGAAAGCGAAATTTGATGCATTGCTAGAGAAGAAACTTGGGGACTTGTGCCCCTCCCCAAAGATAAGAATTGTATTGGTTGTAAATGAGTTTACAAAATAAAATTCAAATTAGATAGAGCTATAGAAAAATTCAATGCTAGATTGGTTACTAAGGGATGCAATAAAAAAATAGGTGTTGATTTCTTAAAATGGATGTTAACAATGATTTCTTAAATGAAGAAATATATATGGATCAACCACTAAGTTTTGTAGATTAGAAACATAGTAATCTTGTTTGTAGATTAAAGAAGTCACTTTATGGTCTAAAACAACTACTATGAGCATGGAATGAGAAGATTCATAGGTAATTTTAGCTTCATGGATTTAAAAAGTATAAATTTAATCCAAATTTTAATGTGAAAAAAGTTCAAGATGAGGTTATTCTTGTTGCAATTTATGTAGATGATTTACTCATTGCTAGACCAAATATTGGGTTAATCAATGATTTAGAATTATATCTTAAAAGGACATTTCATATCAGTGACTTGAGTGAACTAAACTATTTCCTTGGTTCACAAGTTCGTAGGCTACATGATGGATTGTTCATCTCAAAATCAAAATATTATTTGAATCTTGTAGAAAAGTTTAACATGATTGAATGCATGTAAACTTCCACTCTCTTTCAATCTTGAGTCAAGCTTACTAAACAATATACATCCAAGAGGGTAGATGTCTTTTTATTTAGACAACTTGTAGGTACCTTAGTTTATCTAGTTCATTGTAGACCAGATAATCATTTTGCTATCAATCTAGTATCCATTTTTATGCAAAAATCTAAAAAAAGTCATTGATTGGCTAAAAAAAATTGTGATATGTTTGTGGAACAATACACTATGACATCCACTATAGCTATAAGTTCTCAATTTCTTTGGTTTGATTTATAGATTTCGATTGGGGTGGTGATATAGATGATAGAAAATTTATTGGTGGCTATGTTTTTCAGCTTGGATAAGACCCTATTACATGGAGTAGCAAAAACCAAATAACTACAATATTGTCTTCATGTGAAGTAGAATACAGAGGAATAAAAAAAGTAGGAAAGGAAGTAGTTCAGATTCAAAAAAAATTATTTGAGCTTGGTTTTCAACAAAGTTATGCTGCTACTTTGTATTTTGATAATCAAAGTATCATACAGGTTGCCAACAATCCAGTTTTCCATGTTCAAATAAAACATATTGAGATTGATGTTCACTAAATTCGAGATCTTGTTCAAGCATATTGGCAACCTTCAATTTTGTCTGGGTGAAGAACAAACAGGTGATAAGTTTTACTAAGAGTATGATTGAAGCCAAAAAATTGAAATTATTAAGAATGCTTGGTATGTTAAAGATGAACATTAAAGAGGGATAGTGGTATAATATTGTTTTCTTTGTATTCTAGCCAATCTTAAGGGAAGGTAAAGAGTGTACAGGAAAAAAAAGAATTTTTAGAATCTTCCACAGTGCAAGAATATTTTAGATTTGTAGAATAAAAAAATGAGAATGTAGGAACTTCCAGGAAAAAAGTAGTTCCCAGATTTTAGATCTTTCAACTATAAATATGAGGCTGTTTATTACACATTGCATTGATTGAATGTAGTCAATTTAATTATCTTCTTCAGCCATTTCATTTTGTTTTGTACTCTGTTTGTCCTGCTTGCTGCTGCTATCTTGTTTTTGGGCCTGTTTTTATATTCTCTGCTGCAATTTGGCCCCAACACTTTGCCATTACAGGGTCACAAGTTTATGTCTTTCATTTGATAGAAATATAATTTAACCCAAACAATAACATGCTTATAAAAAGCATGCAGGTGAGATAGTGTTTCCAAGGGGAAGCACCTATGGGGTAAAATGGGTCTTGAATATACTACAGAATGTCTTGATACCAAACATAATTGGATATTTCAGCACCATTTTTAGATAAGAGTTTCATGACTGTGAGTATACAATTCTTGTTGACATTCATTTACTTCAATGCTTACAATGTACTTGTGGCACCTTATGAAGTGCACATGAATATATAAATACAGAGGAGTATCCAAGTCATTGACGAGGAAGCAAAGGTGTCTTTACATCACCCACCTCACAAGAATGATTTACTTCAGTATTGTTTGTTTGATCTTCTTCATCTGAAGAAGGCAGGACCTCACTGATCTTCTCCTTGGTTTTGCCCCACAGAACCAGATATAGACCAACAAATATCAGAAGTACTCCCATCATGCTGTTACAACCAAAAACAAAAAACCAAAGAAAGTTGTTAATTCTAGCTGACCATTTTCTTCTAAAAGTTCAGCTTCTTCAATTGCAGATTCTTTCACAACATTTTTACATAAAGCTGTCTAATTTTATTACAATCAATGTCTTGATTCAAAAAAGAAAACATGGCTGTCCACCTTCCCAGACGCAGTGTTTCGCCTGACAAAATAGCAGTGAAAACAGTAGACACAGGGCTGAATATTGCAACAAACACAGGCCCCCTTTTCTTCATTAACCATATCTGCAATGCCAAAGCTAGTCCATTGAGGATGGCCCCCTGCCAAATCACAAATGTTTCGATTTGTTTAGGTCGTTCATTTGAAATTACACTAATTTTTAAGTAAAGTTCATTTATTAGTGTGGTTTCAGATGAATCTCTTCGACAAATCAAAAGTTAGAATGTACTATTTATAATAATTCAATACAAATGATACAAGTATATGAATTCCATATAAAGTTTGCTCTTACAACATAGACAACAGTGAGGAGGCCACTCCAATCCAGAGACCAGGATGTTTTATGGATACCCTTCTCCATGATAATTTTCAAGGTACCAATTTGAATGGAGGCCAGAAGGGCAGTAATAGCTGCAAGGGATAGGATGGCCGGATACTTCTTCAATATCTCAGCCTGCATATCCATCACAAAATAAAACTTGTTGCAAAGGCATCAGATCCTACAAGAGGGAACAACTATTTCCTACCAATTATTGTTATTAGATAGAATTACAATCTAACCTGTAATATCATGGCAGAGGACAACATCACCACTGCACCAATCAGGTAAATACATCCAAGAACTCTTGTTTTTGAATCTCCTTCATTTAGAATGATAAGGACAATGGCATTTGTTGTCTGTGTGGCTCTTCCAGAGTGTGACCAAAGCTGGGACAATGCAGGGCCTTGTAGGAAACTCATGGCCATCGCCCCACATACACAAACGATGGTGCCAACTATTTTCAATCTGGTGTTTATGGAAGCAATATCCACTTTCTCCATTCTACAAATTTTATAACCATGTCAGTGTCTGCATTCAGTGATGAATTTTTTAAAACTATACATTTTATATTAGTGTTTCTCGAATCCACTACTAAGGAACTCTCTGATCAAGAAAATAAGCTTAAAAGTGTCAGGCCAATTATGTGTCAAATATTTGGTATAAGTGAAACCCAAATGATGTATTTATTTACATGTAGAATCCACTTGGGTTTAATCTTGGCCTCCCAATCTAACATTTAGGCAAAGAATTCAGATATATTCGACTAGGGAAAAGAACTTAAAATCTTATATAAAAGCTTAAGGAGTACAATATTTAGTGCCTTTAGGTTCAATCATTCCAGCCAATTTAAAGATTGTGTTTGAGAAGACAAGACTAAGACTACAAGTGGACATTATAGGGTTTGGATTCAAGTAGACAACAAAACATGTGAATAATATTTTGATGGAGTTGAATATGTCTACTTATAAAACCTAACCAATTTCTTAATTTCTATTGATCAATACCATCATTTGGTGCAATTATTGTTTATTAGTGCCAATGTAAGATCATAAATAATAAGATTGGTTCAAATAGAGAGTATGATGGGTCTTAATCCTAAAAAATCATTACAAAAGAAGGAAATGGAGAAAGGAAAATAGTGGTTACATAAGGTGTTGATATGCATGGTAATAAGAATTGAAGTTAAAATCCATATATTTTAATTTCATGTAAAAAATAGCATCAAAGACTCATAGCCATCAACAAGCAATTTATATAGTAAATTTTCATGAATTCTCAATGTGGCCCCAAAGATTCCATTAATGAGTTTTAATATAGAGGAGCTATCCATAAATATGCTTCCTCTATTTTCATCTAGATTGGAGAGATCAATAAAATAATCAGCATGCTAGTAATCAACATGCTAGTTAGGCTATAAATAATTGTCTAGCAAAATATAGTATTGATTTCCTCCATTATCCTTCCCATGAGAGTTGTCACTGCCACATGGTGTTCTATGGGGTCACCTAGTGCAAGGGTGAATTAAGATACGAATATGATTATATCTCCTTTGTCTAAATCATAAGGTACTTTTCCATTCAACATAACTAGAGTTTGTCTCTTAAGGGGTTGGAGACACAAAGCCTTGTTCCATTTGTGGGTCATATGTTGTTTTAATAATTCATGCTAAATAGTATACCTCAATCTTAAAGTTAAGATAGAAGGAAAATTAGATTGAGTCTATTGTAAATGGAATTCTTGACATGTATATGTGTACATCCCTTTAGCATTCTATCTAGTACCCTTTTCCTCCAAAATACATGGAGGGATTTCATTAGACATAAATTGTTGATTTAGATCACATTTTTCATGATCAAACAAAGTCATGATGACATTAAATTTTTGAAGAGCATAACTCTCCAAGTAAGCTTTCCAAAACTATAGATTATAATATATTTATTTTATCATCATATTTATTTTTTATTTTATTATCAAAATAAGTTTATTACAAAAAATAAAGACCTTGTTCGACACACATGAAAAATAGAAAACAATGGAATTTTTTCTA
Source organism: Sequoia sempervirens (assembly GCA_007258455.2). NCBI lineage: Eukaryota > Viridiplantae > Streptophyta > Pinopsida > Cupressales > Cupressaceae > Sequoia > Sequoia sempervirens. The sequence goes on along the minus strand of VDFB02000015.1, from coordinate 215,063,384 downwards.
AAAAATAAGAGTGACCTTCATATTGATTAATAATATTAGATTTCCACAATCCATATTGTTGATTGCTGTTGTTTCTAGATTAGATTGTGTGAGAGTTTTTTGTATCAATGTTTTGGATCACACTCCATGATCCATCATCAAGATAATAGAGAGCAATAGGAGTCCAAAGATAGTGGTTACATAAGGATTTATTTGTTAGAAGTGGTGTTGATATGCATCTAATCAATTGCATGGTAACAAGGCTTGCAGTTAAAATCCATATAATTCAATTTCTTTTAAAAATAGCATCAAAGGCTCATAGTGGATCACACTTTGTGATCCATCATCAGGATAATAGAGAGCTATAGGAGTCCAAAAAACTCTTACATAATCTAATCTAGAAGCATTAGTGATCTTCATATTGATGCTTTTCTTTCAATTAAAATAATAACAAATAATTTAGGTTATATAAAGAGGTATGTGTTATGATAAAATATGTCTAAATTAATAGATGTTCTCATTAAAAGATCAATAATACATAAAATATGCAATAAAAATTTATGAAAATAATGTGTACTAAATATCTTGTTCATAATCTATATTTCAAAATTACAAAGACATTATATTTCTAGTTCAAGTTATGTGTTACATGAAAATATTTCTCATTAAAATAGCTATTAAGTACCACATAAGAAACAATTTATTAACAAAATATTTAAATGTGAAATATTTTATTTTTATTTTTATTAAATTAAATTAGAAATAAAATTTACATACCAAATGTCACAAATCATTATTTTATATTATTTTTAATTTTGATTTGTTTTCTATAATTAAAATAAAATTAAACATTTTAAAAATATTGATTCTCATATAATTCACTTAGAACAAAAAGTAAGACATATCTTTATGCTATCACCCAAAGATTTGATATATATTGAAAAATACTTGAATCAATCATATTACAAACTTATTGAAATAAATTAGAGGTTAAATATTTGAAATAGTTTAGGGTTAGACATTTTCATCCTTTAATTTTAGGTTGCACTTTGCACAAGCTAAGTTACGAAGTACTTCAAGGAGCCATGGTTACTTATCATAAAATTATGGCTAGATGCATGAAGCCATTTCCCTTTCAAATTTTAAAATGTCTAAAGTGAATTCCATTCGTTTGACAAGGTTGGAATATCTAGCTATGAATTCCATGATGAGGTTGACTACAACAAAAAAGATTTTTTTTTTTTAAGATATTGATCTTATATTAAGGAATATTTTTTAAGTTTAATTTTGTTATCACACTCCATGCAATCAAATTCATGTTGAGTGAGACTTTCCTTTCTATTACCAATCAACACAAAGTAAATACATATATTTTTTTTATCTTTGTAACAATTTTTCTTGAGGTAGGGGAATCAAGGGTAGTTATTCATTTAATTGTTTGTGAATCTTTGATAAATCTACAATGGAGAAGAGGATTTAGGTAAATTTTGGATGATAATGTGATTGAGCTTGGTCTTCACCTCTAATGTTGGGGTCTAGCTATTGCTCTCCCTTATCTTGCCTAGTCCTTGGTTCCCATTTATGATCTCAGTGGTGGGACATAATGATATGACAAGGAAACAACATGAAAAATATGGACTTGAATTCTCAAATTAGCTATTGGAGCTATACCCACACAAGGGGTGGATTGGTCATTCACAATTGAAGTGGGGAGTTTTGATTCTAGTTCAGGAGAGGAGATTGTGGTTGAAGTGTATAAATGAAAACTATTTAAAAATATACATATTTATTAGGTTTGAAATAGATTCAAATCTTGGTAAAAAATAAATAAATGTAATATTTTTTTACTTCAATTTTAGTGGGAATTATCCTCTATGGTCAAGTTCATTTATTAGTTTTATCCAATTTATTCAAACTAGATCTTTTAAATTGTGACTTAATCTTTTGATTAAATAGATTCTATGTAATACTTCAAGGGAGGTTATTTCAAAATCTTTGACAAATCCACAATAGAGGAGGACTTTGGGCAATTTTAGATGATGGTGTAACTAGGCTTGGTCTTCACCCTAATGTTAGGGTTTGGCCATTCTCTCACTTATTCCTTGGTTCCCATTTGTGTTTTCAATGGTGGGACATAAGGAAATGATGAGGAAACATGAAAAATGGGGAATTGAATTCCTTAAATTAGCCACTAGAGTTAGAATTGCATAAGGGGTGCATTGGTCATTCATGCTCAAGGCGGGGAGTTCTAATTCTCATTTGGGAGATGAGGTCATGGCTGAAGTGTATGGATGAAGATTGTTTAAAATTATAAATATTTATTTTGTTTTAAATAAATCCAAATTTTAGTTATTATTATTATTTTTATAAATATTTATGTCATCTTGTCATCTTATGAGGTTTTTGACTAGACCTTCTAGTTGAGTAGCCAAAAAATAAACATCTAATAATTTTTACTTTAATTTTAATGGGCATGAATTCATATGTCCAAGTTCATCTATTAATATTTTTTTTATTCAAGAATAATCATATAGAAAATATTAATTAATGATATAATAAGGAGCTTATTTTGTATAAGCAATTGCGATCTCGTAAATTTAATTTAATTATTCTATAAACCAAGGTATTCAAAACATCCTTGAAAAAAATCATGATTTCTAATGTGAAATCTCTCCATCCTATGATATGATAAGTAATTCATCCCTATATTCCTTAATAAAAATCTACTAGTATTCTTATAGTTTAAATAAAAGCCATGGTTGTTAGATCTTCATCCCCTTGCATCGATTTATTATCATCTTAAATATTTGTATGATGTATGGTTGTTTTTCCTTATATGAGGATTGAAGAAAGACAAATATCAAAATTGGAAATGTAAAATTATGAATACATTATTGAATTTTAGAACTTTTCTTAAATTTAGATCATATAGATGATACCAATTATTTAATAATTAGAAGGGGCATACAATGTTTGATCCAATAACTTCTATTTTTTCCACCTCAAAATAATCTCTATCACATTACTTCTTTCTAATGTGGATTTCGATGATAAATGTCATAAGGTGATGCATTTTAATTATAAATTTAGAAGTATATTTTAAGAAAGGATGAAAGTATGTATGTGTATATGTATATGTATATATATATATGCATATGTATGTGTATGTGTGTGTGTATATATATATATATATATATATATATAATTTTAAGAAAATTATATTTAAGATTTAAGTTTAAATGTATGGAAGAATATATGGATTCAATTTATAATTTTTAAATAACGAGGTGTTGTTTTGATGTTTTTATTTACACAAGATTAAGAAAAATGAGAATCAAATTTAATAAAAAATTCTTCCTACTTTCATGTTTTTTAATGAGATTGAATTTTATAAAATATAAATTAATGTTATATACTAACATTTCTAAAATAAATTTAACATTATTGAAATATAAACATTTTATTATGATTTAAATATATTTAGTTAACTATTAATTTGATTTAATTTTTCAAAATCTTATTAATATTTAGTTTTATATAATTCCATTTAACCTTTAGATGTTCATTAATCTATTATTTTTAAATAAAAATAATAAGAATGAAACCACCTTATCTAAGAACCCTACCTACCTTTTTATTTACTAATATTTAAATAATAAGAATAAGAATGAAACCACCTTTTATTGATGTGAAAATGATCATCAATAATCTAAGAACCCTACCTACATTTTTATATACTCATTAGTAAATTTCCTATATAAAGATTCCACTTTCATCCACCCAATCAAATTATTTATGTTATAAATAATTTGAAACATAAATGGTAGAAGTCATTGTTTAGAGTGGTAAACTCCTTTAAAGTTTGACAAAGAGATTTATTTTGTTCATTTATTTATATATTATTTTATGAAATTTTATAAAATCTTAGTATAATTATAATTATAACATAATGAAATTATAGTGAAATTTAGATGCGAGCTAAAAAAACAGTCTTTAAAATTAAAATAGTTTATAAGATAATTATATTTTCTTCTTAGCTCACATTAATAATCTATTATGGAATTCTTTCTTAGTAAAATAGAAATTCCCATCCACAAAGGTTTTTTTTTCTTTATTCCTTCAATATATGTAACTCACCTACCCCTATTGTGAGTGGGCCTAACAATGTTACTAATGTGGAAGTACCCTGTCCTTCCCTTGCCAAATTGGGAAGTGTGAAGAGAATTGCTATCCATATAAAGGTATTAGATTGTTCCAATCCTACAAAATGCAAGAAAGATTCATGATCTAAATAGTCTACCCTTAAATTGGGAAATAAGTCCTAGATGTTAAGAAAACCCTACCCTAATTGCCTCTCATTGTTCCCTTTGATTTTACAGTAAGGTTAAGTACCCATCCCCCATCACTTGTTCTTTGTAGTCTCCCATTTTAATGAAAGCTCTTATGATCCTCCCTACTCTGAGGAAGATAATTCTAAAGATTCTTTAGCTCCCGGTCTAAGAGCTATTTACTAGGATGATACTATTGCTCTAACTCCCAAATAATTCAAAATTATGATCCCTAGTTAGCAAGAGACTACCCAAAAATAAGCTTTGGTTAATAACTCTCCCTCCTTAACTATTGGCAAGACTAATCCTCAAGGTCCATCCCTATCTCTAGATAAGCCTTTGTCCCCTACTATTGATACACAAGTTGTTCACATATGTTTTTCAAAGAAGATAAAATTCTTCCATTGCTTCTCCATTTAGATCACGACAAGTATCCTTCTAGACCCTCATCTAATTACGTGGGTGGTGGTGTTGATATATAACTTTGTGTGCCTTTTGTTGACTCTTGTATATAATAGGCTTATTAATCTTTAGTCTCTGTAGGATGTTTTGAGAGATAAGTTTGATAAGCTAGAGACTAACATGAACAATACTGAACTACATTAGCAATCAATATAGTATTATGTCTTCTCTTTTTTTTATAATTGCCTTTGAAAAAATAGGTTATGAGGAGCTCTAGAAACAACATCATGATGTTCCACTTTGAAATAGAGAAAATTAAGAAATAGTTCCAACCCATGCCTTCTTCCAACAACCTTAAAAGAAAATAAATTATAAGGTAAAACCATATGTTAAATGGAAAAGTTGGAAACTACTCTATAGAGAAGGTGAAGCTAATGATGGATGAATTGGTGGTGCTTACTAGTCTGAAGGACCTCAATACTATGAAGGGTGACAGCTAATGAATGACTTCTTTGTGTTTATTGTTGTTTGTCTTTGTCGTGTTTACTATTTCTATTCCTGTGACCATTTGAGCTTTACTTCTTATAGAATCATATTTTACTAGCCTTAAGACATTTTGGTATTGTATGGGGCCCTTATAACCCCTCTTTACTTTATAAAAATAATCAAAATCTATTAAAAAAATGGTTATCTATTCTTCTTACTTTAATTCATATTAGAAATATAAAGATAAAGCTATTTATTCTTTATTTTTTAAATAGTTTTTTTAATTCTATTCATTTAAAAGTAATAATTATAAAAAATATTAAAAAAATAAATTTAAATTTTTAACTAAAAACTATTTTTTTAATTCTTTAAATAGTTAAATTTTATTTTTATTTTACATTTTTGTTCTATTATAATTATATTTATTTTAAAATCAACATTTATTATTATTAAAAATATATATTTATCTATCTTTAAGATTATCTCTCTATTAAGAACATATAAAACATGAGCTTATTATTTACATCATAATAATTATTTTCAATTTTTTTTTTTATATACAACAGGGTGTCCCTGTGACCCAGCCCAGCAGTCCAGCAGCCCTTACCTTGGGTACCTAAGACGAGCTAGGGCGAGACTAGTCCCTATTGAGTTGAATAATTAAAAATAAATATTAATTAATAAAATAGATTATTATTTAATGTAAATGAGATATAAAATTACTCTTGAACTTTAAGTAAGAATGAGGAGACAAAAATTCAACTTCAAATTAAACTACAAAATCAAGAATCTTTATATATTATATTAATTAAAAATATAAAAAAGTCTAACTTGAATTATAAAAGTGTTTCCAATCTAAAACCAGTAATGTGGACAAAAACTTTCTCCGGAATATTTATGTGTATCATGATATCATCATCTTAGAACTTTGAGAAATTTTTCTTTTAAGTATTTAAATTTTCTTAAAAAAATTCAAGCATTTTCATTTCTGGTAAGAACAGTTCTAGAGCAAACATTTAAAAAGATGTTTTTTTGATCGACGTTTTTGGATCATTGGGTGTGATTCGAAACGTCCAGAAAAAACATACACAGTTGATTCTAAAAGCTCAATATTGTAATTTCATAGACCGTGGAAAACTCATACCAACTATTTAAAAAGTAAATAAGATATGAAGAAGAAAGATTGTGAATACTAACCCCAAACCCCAGGCCATTAGGAAAATGATAGCAGGGCCCAAGTTTGGCATTGCAGAAGCAAAAGCAGGAGTAGTATTCTTCAACCCCATTAATAGCAGCGTTTGGAACGCAGAAACTCTGCAACCAAACAAGTACCCATTTTCCTTCATACTTACAAACTCATTTATATCCCAATACCAATCAATATCAATCAACCAGAATACTCACCCTGCAAGAGATAACATGAAAAACTGACCAGCCAGAGCCAAATTCAATTTGGGCCGTTTCTCTCTGCATTTCAATCCTCATCAATAAACAATATAACCACAACCCACAAGTCATTTCATGAACAATCAAAATTAATTCATTCATACTTCTCAAGGAAGAAGGCAAATGGGCTGAGCACCAGAAACCCAAAAGCATTAGAGTAGACTATGAAAGCCTGAGGGTTCATCCCATTTGACAGCTGGGTTTTCATCACAACACCCAGCACTGCATACCCTATCTGCAGACCCACTAATGAAGTATAGATGGCTAAGCCTTCATGAAGGAATCCACCCATCTTGACCGCCATTGATGAAAATATCCTGCAAATACTCATACAGTAAGTAGAAAATAGGGCTACAACCTAACTATGTATCATAATTGATAAGAAAGTTGAGTTCCATGGATCTGTTGTACTTGTGTATGACAATTCTGAAACTCATTTGCAGTAAAAGAAAAACCCAATAAATGACGATGGTTTTAAGCCACCTAACAATCAAAACACAACATATCCAACCAACAGTCAACTTTCACCTAATCTATTTATGTACCTGCAACGTTTGCTGAAGAGCAGATGAAAGAAATTTAATGAAAAAACCTCCCCAATAAACACAAAGTCTCAAGGTGATGAAGACCTGTAAGTCTTATTCATGTGTTTGGATTTTAAGCTTCAACTGGATGGCTGCTTCAAGCAAAATTAGACGTGGCTTTTAGTTTTGATTGGAGACTCAAGATTACAGCACCCATTTTTTGTTTTATTGGAGAAAAGATATTTGAGTAGGCTCAACTTGTGTCGATTATAAAAGTAGTACTAAACAAGAGATTTGATAGGTTATGTCATCTACACCTTATAGAAACGTGATAATGTCTTGCCTTACAGTCTTTTGCTTCCTTTGACTTCACGAAAGGTGGGTATTTGGCTCCAAAAGAAAAGGACTTTGAACACCTACTCTTAGCTCTTTTGCTTTTCACACACACACTAACTAACTATATATATATAATCTAGCTACAAACTAGGTGCGATCATCGTAAATTCAAATCATAGGGATTGCTATTATAATCTAGAGATGCTTAAGAAACTATAACAATCCACTCCACCTGGGTTCATAGGCACCATCCTCCCTTTTGACTAGGGTGACCGACTTTGACAAAAAAATTTATTGTCTTCTCAACTTTAGTTGCATTAAAACACTCCTACATAGGAGAGGATTTTTTGGGCATACTAATTCAAAACCATTCTCAAGGGTAAAATATTAGATTTTTGGTTGTTTGCAAAAATAACCTTTTGTATATCCGCCACCTCTAGTATAAGGACCTTGGGCCAATTCTCAATCCTTCTCACTAAATAAATTGATGTAAACCCACAAAATTCATATCTAGTCATTGGGAGAGAATATAGCATCTCAATTGTTTCATTGTTGACAACATCACTAGCCCTACCTTGATTTTTTCCCATATGAAATCTCCCTAGAGCTTTCGTAATCTTTTCTCACCCTAGGCCTCTAAAAAATAAAGAAAATACCCCTAGGGCTCTAAAAATGTCAATCACAGAAACAAAGAAAATACCAAAAAAAAGAAGATTTTTGATATTTTTCATTGTTGGTTGTGCAAATGCCACCCAAGTGCTCCTAGATTAATATGGGATCACCCACCCTTGGAAGACTCATAGAAATTAAACTTTGACAATGTATCTTAGGGAAATCCGGTTCCATCTAGTGTGGCATGTGACATTCATGATTCTTTGGGAAGATTAATCAAAGTGGTAGCTAAAATAATAAATCTAAGATCTAGCAATGACATTGAGGCTAGAGCACTACTTTTGGGATTACAGTTAGTTAAATCTTGTAACCTTGAAATAACATTATTATTGAGGTTTATTTAATGATTATCCCCCTTTGTATAAGGAACAAAATTTTGGGAAATTGGATGATAAAAAAAATATTAAAGGAGGCTCTAGAAATGCTATCTACAATATAATTACACTTCATTAAACATTACTATAAAGAAGGAAACAAGTTGGCCACTTATGCATTGAACTAAGGCATTGATTAGGTCAAAGAACCAAGTATTGATGATAATACTAGATAGTAATTGAATCTCCAAAAAATAATGAAGAATGATTATGAGCTAAATCCTATTAATTTGAGATGGATGATCTTAGGAAGAGTATTGAAGGTTTTCTTCCAAGCAACTTAAACTATTTATCTTGGAGATCTTCCAATGATTCCAAGAAGTCAATTTTTTTCCTAATGGGCTAGGAGTTATGACCTTGACAAGCAAGGGTACCAAAATTAAATAGCCTTTTTTCTAATTTTGAGGTTTTATATTTAATTTTTTCCCCATCCAATTATCCATTTCAACTTCCATGGATGATACAGATGTGGGGACCTTTTCAAATCCTTGAAAATATATAAATGACTAAGTTTGAAGCTAATAAACATAATTTTTTGGAGGCATGTACATCTCTTCTAGTGATTTTTCTAATTTGTGCTTATTTTTGTATCATTTTTTTTGTTCTACAATACCACTAATTTGTCACTAGTTATTATCTATATTGAAACCTTAAATAAATATGGATAAGTGGGATCCACTTATCTCTTAAGCACTTGACTACGAATAGGATAATATTTGAGATCCCATGAATGGAAGGTTATAATTAGTTTTAAAAATACAAAAATATTTGTTTTTAATAAGTGATGTGTATACTAAATTTTATTAACTAAAAAGATAATGACACACTATTCACAAAAAAGTGGGTGGTCAAAATGCACACCTTCAAATTCTATGTGTGAGCAAGTCCAAACAAAAGATGAAAATAAATAAGGGGAAAATCCCATTCAATAGTAAACATAAATAAAACCAATATGTAGTAAGAGTTGCATTGGTACATGGGGGATCATGGCCATCTGGTTTAGCCCATACCTTAGTGGGGACAGTATCATCGTCAATAGGTTCCTAGCTAGTAAGATCACCCTCATCCTATCAATCTTCTATAGCCTATTGAGCATGATAAGGGAAATAGATAACTCTAGGTGATATAACATGCTAGAATCTAGATAGCTAGGAGAACCACCCATGTGAAGAGGTAGAACCTGTGTCCAAGATGGTAGAGACTAATGTCATGCCCCTTTTCTTTGTAATATGTTATATAGTCCAAAGTGTCCATTTCCTATCTCCAACGTCTCCCCTAATCTAAAATAGTGTACGAGTTCTTCCCCTTCATCCCCCATGTGTTTCCGAAGGTCCCAAAAAATTCTAAGTATGAAGGCACTACCAATCTTCTAAGTTTGTATAATATGTTGATGTTGTGGAGTCTCCCTTCCTAGCATGACTTTCCTCCCAGGTATACTTTCTCTTATATCCTTGTTGGAGTATTGGACATTCATTTGGGCATATAATTCATCTATCCCCTACCCAATTTTTTGTCCTTATCATATTTTTTGACATGATACTATTAGCATGCCTCCTACCCAAACTTTGATCCCTAAACAGTGATATGTATCATGAGCTATCTCTAAACCCCATACTTTGGAATTCCCACCTATTTGTATTGTTCATCCACCTACCTCCCTACCCAACTAGACTACCATTAATGCTTAGGTGGATGATATATCTTCCAAAAGGTTTCCTACATGAATAATAATAATTTAATAATGGGCACATGGTTCCACATGTACCTCTAACACTACAAAGGAAGACACAATATTTGGCTACCAATAATTAGGTTGTTAGGGTTTTAAACCTGAAGGCACCCTCACCATTATGGTTAATGATTATTACAACTTGCAAGGGAGAATTATGGTCAACGATAATCATAATTTGTAGGAGATATTCATCTATGCCTCCCAAGCACATTTACATGCACATAAACATGATTCTAGATGTTAATGAAGGTAAAAATGATGCTCGATTAATATGGGAAATCCCTATCGTATAACAATCTTGAGATGGTGGCCATTGTTGTAGATTTCATACAATTTCTGGGTGTATAATGGGCTAAAAGGAAAAATAGAGAAGGGAGAGAATAAAACTATAACAAACCCTAACTCAAAATTATAGTGAAAACACTTGTTTAGGCATCTAGATCTGAGGATAAATTTAACCCACATATTTTTTAATGATATGAAGATGGAAATATTTTAGGATCATATGTGATAAAAGAGAAAATCCCTTTAATCAAAGGATGAGTTCAACAAGAGTTCATATTTAAACTTCATTGTTGAATCTCATAGGCTATGAGTCTACATGCCACCATAGTAGTCATGGGTGTAAGCCTATGTGTTCTAGTTAGCAATGGTTGTTGTAGTAGCTTGATGTAATTTTTATATAGGCCCTATAATTTAGTATATGTTCTACAATGTCCTATGCATTTATGAACCCAATTATTATTGGTTAAGCATTGCAAGTTCAAATTATTTATGCCATTGTATCTATTGTTGTTACATTATTTTATAATTTTTTTGTAAAACCATATAATGGGAGGGAATCTCTATGATGTATTTAGTTTTCCTTGGACCTCATATGTAAATTGTCTATTCTTTGTTAATGAAAGATGCACATGTTTTTAAATTTGGGCTTAGTAGATTAGGGGAAAATACATATTTTGTAATTTGTCTTCTATTTGTGAACTAATCAATAAGATTTAAGTTTATTGTTATTTTTATAAATGTAAAGGAAATATTTTGGGTTCACTATTTTTTGGTATAACTAATTAGGATTTGTCATATTAGGTTAAAATAATCAAGTATGTAGTTCAAACTTGAGTTGAATGGGTTGTTGTGCAAACATTAATGTGTTTTTAGTGTTTATGAGTGCTATTTTACATATTTTTTGTGTTGTTAATGCTACTAGTAAATATTGGTGTGAATATTTTACATAAGAACATTATAGAAAATCCTAGCTTTAATATATAAAGAAAAGTGAACATAAACCAAACAACCTAAAAAGAGATTTTCCACTCTATAAGTATGTTAAATATGAACAAATTTAAATGGGAGGCTAGGCCAATCATCCAACAATACCATATTCCATGTGAACTTGGGTTAGGCCAAAAAGGCTTGAAGAAGTAATGTATCCAACTCCAAGATTCTTTAACTCTAGTGTAGAAGTAAAACCTATGCTTGAGAGACTCCATTTATCCATAAAAAGGATAGTGAGGGTTGATGAATCTTAGGTGAGATATATGAGAGCTAAGTGAAAGACCTTGGTAAATAATGCACCACATAAAATGAGTCAATTTAGGCTCAAGAATGGCTACCCAAACAATCTAGATCCATGGATTCCAACTACCAGGAGAAGACAAGAGGTGCTAATAGTGGTTTAATTGGTTTGCAATTGGTATATGAGGCATGAGACACAAGTATCCTTTATGGGGTCTATGATGGAAAAATATAATTTTAGGACACCATTTTTTATATTTCCAGCATGGCTTGAAGGATCATATAGAGATGGATGACGTCAATAATAGTTTAGAAGTGTTAGTGTGCTAATTTTTAGCATAGGGATAATTATTTTTTCCTGTAGGGTAGTTTTTCACCTGTTAGTATTTTTCATAGCTTTAAAAAGCCTATAGAATATGTAATTTATTGTTGTAACATCCAAATTTGACCACTTCTGCATGGTCAAACTCATCTACTTCATTCGGCTATTTCGTCAATATTAATTAAACAAATTATTTAATTAATATTTCACCTCATGCCTAAGGTTCTTAAAGTATTTAATTTAACATACTTTACCTTACACTTTTTCCTCTCTAAATTAAATAAACATAACAATTTATTTAATTTAGTCATTTGACATTTTTTTTTAATTAAATCAATTTTAAATTGTTTCTTTTTCTCTCTCCTTGTCACATCCTCCATAATCCTCTTCTAAATCTAGATTAATTTAATTAATTCATAATTAGGATGTGCACACCCTTAATCAGGGATTAATGTCACATCCTCCAATTTTTGCCACTTGCTTCTAATATCTTATTAATTTCCTTAATCATGTATTTGCACAACCTTAATCTAATCCCTTTACTACATTTAACATATTTTTTTGGTCAACCTTCACATTTTCCACATTTGGCATTGACCCTCTTCCCCATGTGAATTTTTAATTCACATTTATTCATCCAAGACTCCTCTCTTCCCCATGTGAATTTTTAATTCACATTTATCCTTCTAAGACTTTCCTTTTTCCCATGCAAGTTCTTAAACCTTTGACTTGTCACATCACTCATATGTGCCAAAGTCTTATAAAACTTTTGACTTATCACATCACTCACATGTGTCAAAATCCTACATTTTTGGGAATGTTGTCTTATCCACAAGATTCTTCCAATCATATTCACATTTATTTCTCCAACTACTTTCCTCTTCCCCATGGAGATTTTTGAGTAATACTAAAATTCCTCAAATGTCACTTTCATTCTCACTTGGGGACAATAAGTTCCTTTTTGAGGAAATCTTCTCATTTCTCAAAGTACTTTCAAAGTACTTGTCCTTCTTCCACATCATTTGTACCCTTTCCATCTCATCATGTCCTTTGACACTTCACCCTCCACATGTCAAGATGTGAGGGTTTGTGAGTCCTCAACTCACCATAGCCCTTCATTTTGGCTATGGTGGCTCAATCCTCAACTTCCTCTATAAATACCCCCCTTTTTCATTCATTAAGGGACCTTATGCATTTTGTATCAAACTTATGCTCTTGTGTTATTCAAGCAATAATCAAACATTTCCTTGCATTCAAGCCATTTTGTGTACTTACCTCCATTCCATCATCATGGCATACTTAGTCTAGATCTCATCCCACCTTCCATCCATTTGTCATCAACATTTCCATCCAAGGAGCACATATTTCCAGCTACATCAACGACCAACCAAGGAGATCAACACGAAAGGTATAATCACTTCCATTGTTATCTTTCTTTTATGCTTTACTTAGGCTAATCGTTGAGGTGGTCTTGTGTTTCTTTATTTTACATTTATAGTTAGGTTTTGCATATTTAGATAGGAAAAACACTTGCACACATTTCTGGCATGCCTGGTGGGACCCACAGACAAGTCTTTTTTTAATTTTATGTTTGTTGTTTTTTGACTGTTTGTAGGTTAAGGAAACAAAGAGGTGAACCTGCCTAAGGAGGGGCATACCTGCCCTTGACAACTTTCTATTTTTCACTTGTTTAGCTTCTATACTAACTATTTTTTATAGAGGGGCATACCTTCCCTCCTAGACGGGCATACTTGCCCTTGACAACTTTCTATTTTTCACTTTTTTAGCTTTTTTACTAACTATTTTCTGTAGAGGGGCATACTTTCTCTCCTAGAGGGGCGTACTTGCCCTTGAAAACTTTTTATTTTTCACCTTTTTAGCTTCTATACTAACTATTTTCTACAAATGGGCATACCTGCACTTGATAGCTTTTTGTTTTAACTATTTTCTAGAAAGGGGCATACCTACCCCCCTAGAGGGGCATATCTACCCTTGACAACTTTCTTTTTTTCACTTTTTTAGCTTTTTTTCTAACTATTTTCTACAAAGGGGCATACCTACCCTCCCAGAGGAGCGTACCTGCCCTCCTAGAGGGGCATACCTACCCTAGACAAAAACTATTTCAAGGTAAAAATAGGGGGTAAATTTCATTTTTCAATTTCTATTTTTAATTGTTTTTTATTAGTACTATTCCTAACTTATTTTGTGATTGTTTTTGTTGGAAAACCCCTATTGAAGATTGAGATAAAAAAACTCCTGACACATTTGTTGCAAGGTGGACATTTTCAATTAGTTATTTTCCTTGTCATTTTATTTGATACTTAGGCACATAGTTTAATTAGGGGAAAGTCAATTTATTGCATGTCGTGTCTTTTATAGTCTATTTTTCACCCAGGGAGACACTATCCCATCTACGCTTTCCCCTAGCACTTCATGTGAGCCTAGGGAGTAGCCGAAAATGGTTAATGTTTTATTCTTTAGTGGGACCTGCTTGGGGATTTCATCACCCCAAGGGACAATCCCAACCATGCATACCAACAGGGTATATAAAGGGAGAAGAGCCAAAGTTGTACCCCAATCTAGTCACATCATGTTTGGCGGAGTGTCGAAGCTAGGGTGATACCTAGATAGACGTGAAGAGTTGATTTGAGCCCTTCAGTATCTCACTTGGGTTTCTGACTCACACTTGTGATAGGCTGGTGTTTATGGTTCATGCCTCACGTACCGAGAGTATATCAAGGACTCCCTAGACACCTTGTTTATCCTATATTAAGGACTGTGTTGGCCATACCTTTAACACTAATCATAGGATTGTGTTGTCTAAATTGTCTTCCTATGTAAAACTAGTGAATTTTTGTCAAGTCAACCTTATTGCTTGTTGTTTTTGGTCCTTGCCATAGCTATTTCTCTTAAGTCAAGTCCAAGTTCCCTGTAGAGGGGCGTACCTACCCTCTAAAGGGGCGTACTTTCCCTCTACACCAGTTTGTCAGCCTATTTTTTTGGCCTGAATTATCAATCTTTTTTCTAGACAGGCAAACCTTCCCTCTAAAGGGGCATAACTTCCCTCTAAAGGGGAAATTTTTTTCTCTAGAGGGGCGTACCTTCCCTCTAAAGGGGCATACCTTCCCCCAAACAACCATTTTCACCTCCCGTTTGGTCATTTTGAGTACCCATTTGCTTGTTTTGAGCACCCATTTTCCCGTTTTGAGCACCTGTTTGCCTGTTCCAAGCATTGATTCCCCATTTTGAGTACCTATTTCATCATTCAGGGAACTTGTTTCATCATTTGGGAAACCCGTTTCATCGTTCAGGGAATCCATTTCATCATTCAGGGAATCTATTTCATCGTTCAGGAAATTGTTTCATTGTTTACGGAACCCGTGTCATTGTTCAAGGAACTCGTTTCATTGCTCAATCTGTTGAGGACCCAAAAATTTGTTGTTTGCTATGATCTAAGAACCTTTGTCCCCTTCCATTCACTCGTAATTCATCCTTTAGTCCATTTGCACATTCCAAAGGTCATTTAGTCATCACCCACATCATATAGGCACTCTTAGAGCATCTCTAGGTTGCATCATTCATCATTGTTCTCTTGATCCAAATCCCCTAAACCTTGTCTTAGAGGTTATTATCCGAATTGACCTAGGCATGTGAATCCGATTGTTATCCTATACATCAATCATTGTCTTTGGCCCAATCAATCCACTTCTATCTTGAGGTGGATTTAGTGTTGTAAGTCATCATCCTCAACCCAATCAATCCATTTCTATCTTAAGGTGGATTCAGTGTCATGATCCTCTATCTCTCCTTCAATTCGATCAACCAACGCCTTAAGTCACCTAGGTTGATTTTTGAACTAGGTTTAAAATCCCTTACATCATCCATCTAATTTATCAATCACTTTATCAATCAATCTTATCCAATCATCCAATCTCAATCCTATCCAATTATCTAATCCCAATCCTATCTGATAACCCAATCAATCCTATCCAACTATCTAATCAATCCAATCATCTGATCTCATCATCCTATCAATCAATCCTTTATCCAATCCAATCAATCTTCCAACTACCATTGCATTAAGGTCCACCTAGTCATTTTGCATTTTCATGCCCATATAGACTAGATCACAAATCAAGAAAAAAATGGCACAAGGTTAAAGTTCCTAGTTGAACATTCTTCAAGACCCTAACAATGAAGCAAACATCTCCCAAGATCCGAACAATGGTATGAACACCTCTCAAGATCCTAACAATGGTGTGAACATCCCCCAAGACCCTCATAACGATGCTTCATCACAATCTGACACCAATAGTCAAAATACTTCACTACCTGGTGATGAAAAACATGATCAATCAGTATGAAGTTACCATCAGTGAATACATAAGCAATCCCACTAACATCCAGATGATAGATCGTCTCCTCAATGAGCATGGGGATAAGATCCTTACCACTCTACTCATGAAGGGAGTCAAACCACTATCTGATTTTGACATATCACAATACACCAACAACAGTCCCCTCCTATCCATCAAGACCTGCATAATGTTCCCAGAAATTTGTATGTTCCTGCGGGTGCACCCACAGATAACTGGTATCATCTTGAGTTTGGAAATGCTATGATACATCAAGTTTCCAATTATCCTCCTCTTCCTTCCACAACACCTACAACACTATTTGATCCTTATGATCCCTATGCTTATGGCATGCCACAAAACATTCAGTCTATTCCACCACTCCCACCTCAATATCCTAGTCAACCACCTATCAACATTGGGGGAAATCCTTTTCTCACATCAACACCACTATCAAGACCAACACCCACAATAAATCTTCTACCACCCCCTCACGGTAATACTCTGACAATTCAACAATCTCACATTAGTCCTCATCAATTGATTGCCTCAAAGACACCATCGTAACATGCAACTATACCCTCACAAACACCACCATAGCATACTACTACCATCTTGATCCCCATACAACAACATCATCAACAACCCCCCAATAGAATGTTTCAATTCCTCAACAAAACATACCACAACAAAATGTTCCAAACCCACAACAACACATTGTTGCTCATATACAACCTCCTCATCAGGCCACACAAACTGCAACACACCCTCATCAACCACCTCATGGTGCTTCTACTGTGCTCCCACAACAACATGTCCCATCTCTCCCTCCTTATCAATAATCACATACACATGTTCCCACACAAACACAACATAATCCTCTCGTGCAATATCTCTATGATCCATCCAGCACATACACTACTTATACTAATTCAAACATCCATGTGACTGCTCAAAATATTCCATGAACACAACCACCTCCTTATGTGAATCCCTTGCAATCACACACTAATCCATACCAGCAGTAGTCTAATCCACCACAAACCAATGTCACATATAATTACCAAACCAATCCTTATTATGCTCAACAATAGCCCTTACACCAACAAGGTGTCTCATCCATGTCCTACGTGCAACAACGACTACCTCATCAATAGGGTGCTCAATCTACCCCTTATTATCAGTAACAACCACCTTATCAACAAGGGGCATCCATGTCATTACATTACCAAGCTCCACACAATACCCCATCCACTTCATATTATCAACAACCTCCACCTCAACAACAAGTACCCTCCGCCTCTTATTACCAAAATCTGTCATCATCCTATCTGCCCTATGCTAATCAATATCAACCTCCACCCTCATATGATCCCAATGCTTTCATCCTATCTTCATTCCATTAGCAATATCCACTCCATCTGTCTAATCTAACTTTGACCACCAATAAAGAGCCAGAAGAACTCAAAGCTACATTGAAATATCTACAAGCGGATACATCCAAAACATCCTTCAAGTTTGAGGAGATTTTCCCATATCCTTTTGATTCTTCCATTTCACTTATCCCCTTCCCAAAGCATTTCAAAATACCCAAGTTCAAAAAGTATATGGGAACTAAAGATCCAAAAGCCCATTTGCAAGAGTTCTATGCACAATGTCAGGATGTCCAACATAATGACAATTATCTCCTATGCCTGTTCCCTAGAAGCTTAGGAGGGCCAACCTTAGATTGGTTCATGGGTCTCAAGAAGGGGACAATCTCTTCCTTCACTGATCTTTTTGAACATTTTGTCCAACATTTCTCCTTTAATTTGGAGAAATTCATTGACACTCTAGACCTCTTGAAGGAGAAGCAATGTGATGGAGAAACCTTCGCTAAATACTTGTAAAGATGGTGAGTTGTAGCAAGCCATATGAAATCCCCTCTCAATGAAAAAAAATGATCACCCTTTTTGTGGTTGATGCCCATCTTGAAATAGCACATGCTCTTAATCTTCATTGTGTCACTACCTTTATAGAGGTTATCAAAAAGGGCCCCATCATTGAGAGAGCGCTTGTCACTAAAGGGAAAATTAAATTGTACAACTCTGATAGGGACAAGTCATCCAGTGACAAATCTCGTTACTAGAATAAGAACAAAGATGCAGTCAATGATGGTGTCATTGATACTAAACATGTTCAAGTGGCCAATACCTCCTAGAGGCAACAACCATCCATTCCTAATGCCATATCTATGCCATAGGGGGCACCTCGACCCCCTCAACAATCCAATCAAGGAAATGATAAATGTCAATACACTCAATTAGGAGAACCCTTGAGCATTGTCTTCCATAGGTTATTGTAGGTCAATTACCCAATTACATATCCTGTGACCAAGCCACCCAATGAATCCAAGCCTAAACCAGCCTAGTTTAAAGAGAACAAATACTGTGAGTTTCACAAGATTAAAGGGCATATCTTAAATAAGTGTCAAAGTCTGAAAACATACATCCAAGATCTTAAAGATCGAGGCAATATTCATGTGGATGCCAACTAGGACTCATTGTCCAATGCTTAGTTAAAAATATATCAAAATGCTTTCCCCAAGCATAACCAAGGTCCTAGCACATCCAACACAAACCCTATACCTGGAAACACTAACAACCAAGATAACAACATTGATAATATCGCCTACAAGAAAGTCCTGCTTAACTATGAGACCCTCATCATGCATATTGGGCAAGCAGAACTGCGTGTGTCTATGATACATGTCAAAGGCAAGGAGCCTCAATGTGTCGTTACCACTTGCTACACTTGCATCACTATCCCCGAATCCTTCATGTCGGCACCATCATCATCGGTGAGCTCTCAATATAACATCCTTGACCATCTAGGAAAGACCGCTGCACAATTATCTATCCTAGACTTGCTAAATTCTTCTCCTGCATATCAAGAAATCTTGACAAAAGCCTTATAAGATGCCCATGTCCCTAATGACATCGACCCCACATAGTTCCAAGCTTTGTTGGGATACCTTTCATCAACTTACCAACTAGGTTTCAGGAAAAATGACATGCCTACCATCAATTCCAATCGCAATTGACCCCTCCATATAGAGGTTCTCATCGCTTGACATAAAGTAAAGAGGATCTTGATAGATAATGTCTCTGCTCTCAATCTTTGTACATTAAATTTCATAAAGTAGGTAGGATATACCCACACTGATTTAAGTAATCAAATCATCACTATAAAGGCTTATGATAATGCAGAAAGGGATTCCAAATGGGTTATTGAGCTTCCAATACAAGTTGGCCCTATTATACAATACACCACTTGTCATGTCCTTGATCTAGACCTCCCCTACAATATTCTTCTCGGCCAACCATGGATCCATGCCATGTAAGTCGTCCCGTCCACCTATCATCAATGCTTGAAATTCTCGTTTAATGGAATGGAAGTTATGATACAAGCTGATCCTCAACCCTTTGAATATTTTCGTTCACTTGAAGCTTTGTTCCCCCATTCTCATTAATGTCTAGGAGTGGAAATGGGGCCACCACCAACATCCTCATCTAATCCATCATCTAATCCATCACCCATCACCTCATCCTCTCCATCTTCTACACCCGATTCCACTATCACCAAGGTCCAGATCATCGACAAGAGATGTGGTGAGTATGAGATGTGTACTACTTTGAATGTGGAAACCATGCCACCCTCACCACACACATATGGTCAACCCTCTAAATCTGCACCAAAGAAAGAAAAAAAGATAGTCACCTTGAGCTCCAAAAATGTGGGAACCAACACTTATGTATCTCCCATGTTACCACAATATACGCTTGAAGATGATATAAGTCAATGGATATATTGTGAAGAACTTGAACCTACTCCTCCTTTAAAGGAATATTTTTAGGAAATGTATCCTTGGCCCTCTAAGTACACTGAGAAAAACAATTATCAAGGGGGAGGTCTTGGTCCAAAAGAGCTAGGAAGAAAGCAATTGATTACACTTTTATACATCTAAAGAATTTAGGCTTAGCCTATGATAAAAAAAAAAAGGGTCATGCAACATCGACTAGTACTTCTAATAATGTATGTGCAGGTGATGGTATTTTTGAAGCATTACCCAAAGAAGAATGTATCATTCACACGTACAATGATGTAGATCACATAGACCCTTTGTCCATGTTTGAATGCCTATCCGTTTGCACCATCAAGCTTTCCCTTCGCCATCCTAAACTCATAGATTGGGACCTATGTGAAAGCACACCTACCAACTCACTTACCTCAATGGATACCTATGTACACCTTATGGGATTGGGGGAAGATGAACACCCTATTTGCAAAAATAAGAAAAAACAAAATCCAAAAGGGTCACCTAGTGAAAAACTTCCTTGAGGCACTTCTTGACTCAGAAAAAGTCAAAACAAAGGACATATCTGAGGGTGAAAACCTCAGTGAGGTGCTGGAAGATGGGGACATTCATCTTCCTCTTGTGGGAACACAATTATCTAAATGATCATCCATTCTGATAGAGGCAACACAAGAAATCAATTTGGGAACCAAAGAGAATCCCAAAATCACCTATGTAGCCAAGGAATTATTAGAAGAAGAGTATTCTATTATCTCCAAGCTTCTTAAGGAAAGAAAGATCAATTTTGCATGGGCATATTTAGACATTCCTGGGTTAGACCTTGGCTTAGTGGTACACCATCTAGATGTGCATCCTGATGCAAAACTAGTTAAGAAGAAGCTTCGCAAAATGAACCCACAAGTTGCCCTATTGGTCAAGAAAGAATTGGAGAAGTTATTGTAGGCTAAATTTATAAGACCCATTGGTTACTCTGAATGGATCTCCAACATTTTGCTAGTGGCCAAGCCCAATGGGGATATCATGATATGTACAAACTTCAAAGACCTCAACAAGGTGTGTCCTAAAGATGAATTTCCTTTGCCAAACATAGATATACTGGTTGATTTAACTGTAGGACAGGAGATGTTGTCCCTCATGGATGGATTTTCTAGATACAATCATATCAAGATTGCACTCGAAGATCAACATAAGACAACCTTCACCACACCTTGGGGTACATTTTGCTATAATGTCATGCCTTTCGATCTTAAGAACGTAGGGGAAACTTAGTAATGACCTTCATCTTTCATGATCTTATCCACATCACCATGGAAGACTATGTTGTGATCTATTAGGGAAATCAAGAACCAGAGCAGAACACCTACAGTCCTAAGGAAGATCTTTGAATGGTTAGAGCACTATAAGTTGCACCTCAATCTGAAAAAGTGTGTTCAGGGTAATGTCAAGAAAATTTTTGGGCTTCATTGTTTCTAGGAGAGGTATAAAAGTGGATCCAACAAAGGTCAAAGAAATTATGGATATGCCTCCACCTCGCAACCTGAAACAGTGAAGAAGTCTCCAGGGTAAGCCATAGTCCATCAAAAGATTCATCGCACAGTTAGCTAACAAGTGTCAACCATTCACTCACCTTTTGAAAAAAGAATACATCCTTTAAGTGGGATTCTATTTGTCAGCAAGGTTTTGACAAGATTAAGGAATACTTGGCTCATCCTCCCATTCTTATGCCTCCAATCCCAAGGAAGCCACTTTTACTGTACATCTTAGCTACTTCAGTGGCATTGGGGGAAATGCTAGCACAACTTGATGAGTCATCTAGAGAATGAGAGATCTACTATATCGGTCGAACCTTAGTTGGCTATGAGATCAACTATTCTTCTATAGAGAAGGCTTGCCTCACTATGGTTTTTTGTTCACAAAAGCTTAGACATTATATGCTCAGCCATCCAATCAAGTAGATATCAAAAGTTGACCCACTTAATTATTTTCTATCCAAAACAACTTTGACTAGCCGAATGGCTAAATGGGTCATGTTTCTAAGAAAATTTGACATAGAATATTTGGACCACAAAGATATTAAGGGACAAATAATAGCGGATCAATTAGTTGATGCTCCCCTAGTTGATGCAATCCTTTGGTAACATAATTTCCTGACGAAGAGGTCTTTATAGTAGATGAAGCCACCACATGGACACTATATTTTGACGGGTCATACACACATAATGGATCAGGGGTAGGCATCTTGTTTGTTACCCCCCAAGGTGATTATATCCCAAATTCATCTAGACTCGCCTTTCCATGCACATACAATATAGCAGAATATAAAGCTCTTCTCACCGGCCTTAAAATTGCAATCAAATGGAATATCACTCACTAAAGGGTCTTTGGCGACTCACAATTAGTCATCAAGCAAGTAAATAATGAGTTTTTAACAAAGGATGATAATTTTTTATGATATAAATGCATGTTCGATGGCTTTAAGAAGTCTTTTACCTCTATTCAATTTGACCAAATCCCCAAAATATAGAACAAAGCTACTGATGTGATGGCTACAATTGGTTCCTTAATTGACATGCACAAGGATTAGACATAGTTTGAATTCTTGGTTGAACAAATTTTAATCCCTGCATATGATGTCCCTGAGAGTGAGATGGTGTGTGAAATCGTAGGTCTTGCATCCCCATAGTATCATGAGATCTATGGTTATCTTCACAACAACATCCTACCCACTAACCTTACCCGCAATCAACGCAAGTCATTCATCCAACATACATCTTGATACGCCATTGTAGGTGATACTCTTTATCATTACGGATATGATGGAACTCTTCTTCGGTGTTTAAACAAGACTGAAGCTCACACCATGTTGATAGAAGTACATAGTGGTGTTTGTGGGGCCCACTCAAATGACATCGCCTTAACTAAGAAGATTCTCAAGGCTGGTTATTATTGGCCTACATTGGATTATGACTCTTGTGACTTTGTGAAGAAATGCTTACCTTTCCAACAATATGTGGACCTAATACATGCTCCTACTCAATATCTGCAACCCATCATAGCACCATGGTTGTTTTCTCAATGGGGTTTCAATTTAGTCGACAAGATATACCCTCCATCCTTTGCTGGCCACACCTTCATTATCACTACCACTAAATATTTCACCAAGTGGGTGGAAGCCATACCACTCTCCCAAATAACAAGTACTCAAATATCCAAGTTCATCCTTTATCATATCCTTTGTAGATATGGCATCCCCTCCACCATCATTTCTGAAAATAGTAAACCATTCAAAAACCAGGCTGTAAAAGAGCTATGTAACACCTTCCATATCCAACACTGGTGGTCCATGCCCTATTACCCCCAAGGTAATGGACAGGAAAAAGCCACTAACAAAACTTTGGTTAAAATCTTGAAGAAGATTGTCAACAATACTGGTCAAGATTGGCACCTCCATATCCACCCCACCCTTCGGGCTTATCACACATACATCCGGACACCCACTAGCGCCACTCCATATTCCCTTGTTTATGGTGTTGAATCCATCTTGCCGATCGAAGTCGAGATCCCATCCCTGAGAATATATTTGAAGAATCTCATCACTAAAGAAGACTCAAGGGTTGCTCGCCTCGCTCAATTGGAGCTCCTAAATGAAAAGAGGATGAAAGCATATAATTGCCTTTAGGTGTATCATAATCATCTCAAGAGAAGTTATAACAAGAAATTTCACCCTCACCAATTTAACATTGGAGATCTAGTTGTTAAAGAGAATCAGCGTACCCAACAGGACCGAGACAAGAAGGGAAAGTTTGAACCTAATTGGTTGGTTCCTTATGTTAATACAACAAAATATGGATCAGGGGCCTACCGCCTTGCCACACCAGAAGGGGAGCCCCTTGAAGATCCTATCAACATCATGCACCTGAAGAGGTTCTATACCTAAATTAGTTGGGTCTTCCCATCTTGCCACAATCTAAAAAGTATAATTTTTTTTAGAAAATTAGAAAAAAATCCAAAAAATAGTAAAGAGAAATAAATTCGTCCTATGGTGAAAACCACCCTTGGTGACACCTTGGATAAGTACAGTTGGTGAAAACCTAGTAACAGGCACCATCCGTAAAGAGCTTAATCATTATCCACCTTGTGTCCTAGTTACTACATGTCTCCATCCATCCTATCCTATCCTATCACTTTATTTGCATCTTGACCTTGGCCACTTGGTATATTTTGATTGAACATTGGATGATTGTCAACTATCCATAATCCTGAGCTTTTCCATCCTAATTTAAGCTTAAGTTGGTCCTTCATCATCATTTAGAATCCTTCATTGTGTTAGTCTCCACTTAGATCTCATTTGGTCATGTCAGTCTCTTTGGTCTCTGTTGAACTACATTTCCCCTACACTTTCACATAGGCAAGGCTAATCATTTGATATGCCCCCAGGGCATTTTAACTATCTTGTTTTGGTCATCCATCATCTATCTCCATCGTCCCCTTTGTGCTCTTATCCATAGTCATTCATTGTTTTTCTTTTTTGAACTATGTTGCCCCTGTGCTTTCACGTAGGCAAGGTTGATCTTTAGATCCACCCTCGAGGCTTTTGTTGTCGTGTCATCAGTCTCCATTAGTCCTCTCTCCACTTTTATCCATGGTCTTTTCTTGAACTATGAGGGATCTGTGCTTTCACGTAGGTAAGACTAATCTTTGATCAACCCTCGAGCCCCTAGGTTGTTAGGGTACGTTGGTCATGTGTCAATCTCCTATCTTGTCTCTTGTGTTGTGTTGTCAAGTATGCCCTTATCTAGCCGATTCTTCACAAATGAGATCCTCTAGTTTTGAAAGATTTGATTAATGTCAAAAATATTGCATCATGTGGATCATCTTAGTTTAGTATCCATCATTATTCTCAACATGATGCATCCTTCCTAACAGACCTCATCAACCCCATCCATCCTCTCGATCCTATGGCACAAGACGTTTGAACTTGATTGTGATATTTTAATGATTTTGGCTTTTGTTTATTTTTTGAGCTCCCTATTACAACTAGTCAAGGTCATCATAATCTATCATATTATGGTGTGTTTTGATGGGTTAACATAGGGGCATATTTTGATCATTTATTGTTGTGGTTTGTTGGGTTGTCCCACATAGTACAAACTAGGGTCTCCAAGATCCTATGTTATGTTGGGACATCCCTTTGTGCTTGTGGTTACCCCAATACTTGGCCCGACCAAAGTCTTTGTCACTTTGGGGTGTTGGGATAACCTTGTTTGTTGTGTTTGTTTCATGCATTAGATGCTAACTTGCCTTGGTGTTATATACCCTAGTACTTGGTGTCTTATGCTATAGTAAAAATCAGTGCTTTGAAGATGACAAATTAAAATTAGGGTTGCATTTCATAATCATTTCTATTACATCCATCCTTATCCATTAACCTATGATTTTGGTTGTGCAAATATTCACCTTCTCTTTCTCATGTTTTTCTCAAGATATCAAGAGTTTTCAACAGGTGCAATTTCACACCATCTACTCACATTCCCATGCAAGTCCTTATTGACACTTATGTTCTTTACATGTTGCATTATAGGTTTATTGCATTTTCATATTAAGTTGTTTAGATTAATCATGATTGGTTATTTAAAAGCATCTTAGATTCATTTTCACATCCGTCCATTACCATATAAATTTATATCATTGACATACTACATGCATCACCACCTACATCACAAAATGTTAAGTCCATATTCATCATACATAAAATCATAAAACATGCATCACATCCTGCAATACACACGTTAGTTGTATCCATATCAATATATAACATCATAAACATAATTACACCATCATGATCACCCATCATAAAATCGTACACATACACATATGCATAAATAGAATCATCCATCATACACATAACATGGTGTCAATAAGAGTTGTCACACATCATATAAATATTCAAATCAAATTTCCACCACATAGCCCATAATAATATCCATCGATATAATCAAAATACATATCCATCATATACATCATAATCACAAAATAAAGTACTAGTACAAAGGTCTAAATAAAATATTTTGTACTGTCCACCCTACACCTTGTCAAAATTGGATATCCTATCATCTACCAAAAGAGCTGCCCACGTCCAACCTCTATGGAGAGTTGGGCACCAACCCCCTACGAGGGAGGGTCCCTTGTGACTCATTGTATCCTCGGGTCCGTGTCCCTAATGTCTGGGATGGCATGGTCATCTAAGGAGCCTATCAGATGTAATGAAATGTGCGTTGTGCCAGATCTAGAACCACATGTTGATAAGTGATCATCTATTAGGTCACATCCCTCATATACTCAGAACTCTTTGTAACCTGATATCTGGTGGCATTATGCTCATGTCTATATTTGTCTCAATCTCAGTTAATGAATCCCTTCTCCTATTTCCATGCATCCTATGCCAACCTTAGCTAATCTCTCTCTGCTACCAACCATAACATCTACTTTGTGGCCCTATCCCTCTCATCCTACTTTTGTGCCTGCATAGCCCATATTTGTTCCTGAACTCTCTACACCTCTAGCCCTATCTCACCCCCCTCACCCTATGCCACATCTCTCTCCGTGATCTTTGCCCGAGCCATTGTTGCATCCCTCTCCCCCTGTAGGGTCTGCATCCATCTTTGTGAAACATCCCTCTCCTTTTGCATCACCTGTACCTGTGTTTGTGCTCCATCTCTCTCCCCCTAGAGGGCCTGCACCTCTGCATGCACTGTGTCCCTCTCTCTGCAAAATCTCTAATCGGGTCTCTACTACCTCTGCCCTCACTCTCACATCCTCAAGTGTTTTCTGTCATAGACACCTTGTCCTAGAGCTCAGTCCTCTCCCTTAGCAGCCCCGTCACCTGTACCCTTAACTCCTTGATCTCCCTCTTGGCTTGTTGTCGACCCTTTGCTAGGACCTGATCTACTGCCCCTCCGGGATCCTACTATCCCCTGGCCTGTGCTATGGTAATCACTACCTGTAGTCTGTCCCAATCCCAGGTAACCCTGGCCAGCTCACCACATACTCCCTACACCTCTTCTCGTAGATCATCCCTCTCCCTCTCCATGTCATGTACCTATGAGGTCAGGTGATCCACAATGAAACCATAATCCCTATGTCCCTTTACCTAAACTCTGTACAACTCAGCTTCTGCTCGGTCATCTATAGCATTGCTTAGGCCCCCCTCAACAATATGACATGGTCCTCAGTTGGTGCACCTAATACCATCATCAACGGCTCCATGATGAGAATGTCAACATCCATAGCATCCTCTTGAGACTCATGATTCTGCTCAAACCTACTCACCACCTAAACTCTCCTTAGTTGTCCCCTTCTCCCCACCCTCATCTGTCATCCTACAAATCTCACTTCCCCCTTAGGATCTTCTCTCTCCTCACATCCCCATCACTGGCTTATAGGGCTCCTTCTCAACTCCAATCTCCACCTAGGCCCTCCTCTTCTATCTCCTCCTCCTCATCCTCTATGGCTATCTTGCGGCCCCTACCTCACCCTGTCCTCCATCCTGCTGTCTTGCAACCCTCACATCCTCTTGTTGTCTTGCTGCCCCAGCTGCCTCCTATCCTCTCCCCTACTATCCCACAACCCCCTCCTCCACCTTAGGCACATCCAACATCTCCACCTTCAGCCCTCTCCCATCTCCCTATTGCCCCGCTATCCCTACCTCCTCTAGATCAATCCTCACTCTAAGCCTCCTCCATTGTCTCCTCATCCTCATCCTCTTTGAATGTCTTGTGACCACGATGGCTCCTTGTCCTCCATCCTACTGTCTTGCAGCCCTTGTAACCTCCTACTTCCCCAATTGCCTCATATCCTCTCCTCTGTTGTCCCCTCCTCCCTCTCCTCTAACTGGTCAATTGTTGCTCATCCTCTAATCCAAAGGCCCCCATAATGGTCTTCTCAAGTGTAATCCTCTCTCACCGGTGGTTGCAAAACCACTTGGCGTATCACCTTGTTACCCCTACATCTACCTCCCCAATGACCCTCCCTAGGTAGGGAACTAGATGTAATGTCTTCCATTTCCCTCTAGAAAACCACAACGAAATCAGGTCTCCCCATAGCCGCTCTTGAGTGAGCTATTGAAACATGTCCGGACCTTGCGGGATATCTTGTACAATCACAAATTTTCGGGCCTATGTGCCTCCACTATGTGAGGCTCCCTCTTGACTAAGAAGCATCTAGTCGTGCATTAGTCTCATTGTCTCCCCTCATCCTCCCTCCATCTCATAAATCACCGAAACATGTATGACTGCCACACTATGTGATCCTCTCAAAGATCATCCAAGGTCCTCTATCTATCTACATCCCCCTATCCCTCATAATGCAAAAACCAACCCTCATCTTGATCATACCACCACGCTACAGGAACTATCTCATCCACCTATCCTACCCTCACCACTCCTGGCTTGGTGATACTAATGTGTTCCCAGGCCCATACTTGCAACAACATCACATGTGTCACACTAAGCACTTCTTGGTAATGAATGACCTGCATTTCTTTGTAAAAAAATTTCTAGTACGCTTGTACCCCATGAAAACTGCCCCTCTCTCAGCTCAACAATGTGACGAATCACCTCCATAAACCTCAAGCTACAGAAACACTTGCTTTGGTCTATCAATAGTAATCCATTAATCAACCCACATAGATATAGTGGTAATGGTGGCACCCTCAACGACATGAATCAATCCACATCCAACCTCCCTCTTTGCACTGGTAGGTCATCTCGCCCAAACAACACCCATACAATGTGATCCAGCTCCGCCCCCGTCGATGTTACCTCACTCACTAGGCGCCTGCTATGGGCAACCTTAAAATGTGCCATACATCCTCTAGTGTCATTTTCATCTCCACCATTGGAAGATGGAACATTGATGTCTCTGAGCTCCATCACTCTATCAATGTTGTTAGCATAGCCTGATGCACTCTAATCATTGGGTAGCCTAATAGGTGCAACAATCCTACCTGCTCCAAAGCTAAGTGATCCGCTCTGGTCATGACCACTATCATCACTACCAACACCTCTGAGTGCCTCTTGTGTGTCCGCAGTGAGTCAAAAATCTACATCCATAATGATGCCACATGTCAGTCCTTTTATCTTTTTCATCTCTCTCTTGGCCGCAAGCTATCGTTTTCCTAATCTTTCCTCTCCCCCTCTTCTGGCCCATTTTTTGCCCGGTCTTTTTTCTATCTTTTCTTCCCTCCCCCTAGGTGATCCCCCTTGCTTTGGGTGGATCTTCCCTAACTAACAAGTGAACCCGCCTAGGCCTAGGGCAGACTTGCCCTGGCATGGCTAGAGGACCCACCCCTGGCTTGGGGTGAACCCACCTTCGGCTCAGGGTGGACTCGCCTCAGATCAAGGCGAGCTTGTCTTAGCTCGATAGACGGAATCGCCTTGGGATGGGTAGACCCACCCCAGCCTTGGGTAGACCCACCTCGAGATGGGCGAACTCGCCTAGGCAAGGTCACCCCAATGTCCCCATTTTCCTCTTTTTTTGTGGGTTTTGCCCAACTTGGGGCAAACCCACTTCCCCCTTTTGTCCCCACTTCCCTTTTTGGGCATTTGTGTTTATTTTTTGGGGTGCATTTACCCTCTTTCTGGGTAAGTCCACTCCCGTGTCCCATGCCTCTAATAGGGAATTTTTTCTATCCATTCGATGAAATCAAAATTCCGCCCCCAACCCATTTTTCTAAACTAACCTCAAAACAAAACCCAAATTTTTAAATAAGCCTAAACATTAAAAAATACATACAAAATGCTTAAAATCAAAAGGGGGTTTTGAACCTAACCTAGTGAGAAACCGTGTGCTCATGGAAAAATCATCGTACCTCATCCTCTCGATGGATAATTTATGAGTCATAGTCCTCCAACATCTTGTCTCCTCATCTCCTTCCTCTCCTCTTCTCTTTCTCTCTCTCTCTCACTCAACTGCTACTATGCAAATGAGGAGTGGTAATTTCTCAAATTACCTTATATAATTTTTCCCTCCCTTTTTAACCTTTTTAAGTAAAAGGTATTTTTTTACCCTTTTTTAAAATTCTTTTCCTCCAACTAATCCTCTAACTTCCTAGGGCTACTGTTTGCAAACCGTGTGTTTGTTTGACTTCATTCAAAAGTCAAACCTGCTTGGTTTTTTAGGCTCTATCCAACTATGCCTTCCATTTATTCATATTGAGAATTTTCCTAGGGCCCCTTTTTCTTCCCCAACTACCCTCTCAAGGGGGCATACCCTACCATTTTCCCTATTCCCCCATCATGGTCATTCACTCGCAATATTGGTACATCTCCCTTCATTCCCCTCCATTCGGGCAGCTTACACCTCTCCTCCCATGATGGGGCATCATTTTCTAGTCGCTTCCTCTATAGAGTCATCTGCATTTTATTTTATTTGAAACATTGTTATTCTAACAATATTTCGAAGAGGGGCAAAATGTAGACATCCAAATTTGACCACTTCTGCATGACAAACTCATCTACTTCATTCAACTATTTCATCAATATTATTTAAACAAGTTATTTAATTAATATTTCACCTTTTGCCTAAGGTTCCTAAAGTATTTAATTTAACCTTACACCTTTTCCTCTCTAAATTAAATAAGCATAATAATTTATTTAATTTAGTCATTTGACCTTTTTATTGAATTAAATCAATTTTAAATTCTTCTTTTCTCTCTCTCCTTGTCACATCCTCCAGAATCCTCTTCTAAATCTAGATTAATTTAATTAATTCATGATTAGGATGTGCACACCCTTAATCATAGATTAATGTCACATCCTCCAACTTTTGCCACTTGCTTCTAATATCTTATTAATTTCTATAATTATGTATTTGCACAACCTTAATCTAATCCCTTTACTACATTTAACATATTTTTTTGGTCAACTTTCACATTTTCCACATTTGGAATTGACCCTCTTCTCCATGTGAATTTTTAATTCACATTTATTCATCCAAGACTCCTCTTTTCCCCATGTGAATTTTTAATTCACATTTATCCTTCCAAGACTCTCCTTATTCCCATGCAATTTCTAAAACCTTTGACTTGTCACATCACTCACATGTGTCAAAATCCTACCTTTTTGGGAACCTTGTCTTATCCACAAGATTTTTTCAATCATATTCACATTTATTTCTCCAACTACTTTCCTCTTCCACATGGAGATTTTTGAGGAATACTAAAATTCCTCAAATGTCACTTTCATTCTCACTTAGGGACAAGAAGTTCTTTTTTGAGGAAATCTTCTCATTTCTCAAAGTACTTTCAAAGTACTTTTCCTTCTTCCACATCATTTTTCCTTCCTCCACATCATTTGTACCATTTCCATCTCATCATGTCCTTTGACACTTCACCCTCCACATGTCAAGATGTGAGGGCTTGTGAGTCCTCAACTCACCATAGCCCTCCATCTTGGCCATGGTGGCTCAATCCTGACTGTTGAATTCTCTATAAATACCCCCCTTTTTCATTCATTAAGGGACCTTATGCATTTTGTATCAAACTTATGCTCTTGTGTTATTAGATAATTCAATTTCCTATATAAATACCCCCATTTTTCATTCATTAAGGGACCTTATGCATTTTCTATCAAACTTATGCTCTTGTGTTATTCAAACAATAATCAAGCATCTCCTTGCATTCAAGCCATTTTGCATACTTCCCTCCATTCCATCATCATGGAATATTTAGTCTAGATATCAATCCACCTTGCATCCATTTCTCATCAACATTGCCATCCAAGGAGCACATATTTCCATCTACATCAAGGGCCAACCAAGGAGATCAACATGATAGGTATAATCACTTCCATTGTTATCTTTCTTTTATGCTTTACTTAGGCTAATCGTTGAGGTGGTATTATGTTTCTTTATTTTGCATTTCTAGTTAGGTTTTACATATTTAGATAGGAAAAACACTTGCACACAACTATATCTTATTTATTCACTCCTTATTTGGTGAAATGGCCTTGTGTTGCCTCTCTCTATCTCATGAAGGACCATTCTATTGCAATTGGTGATCTTGGGCTCACACCAACATGGCATCAGAGCCACCCAATCTATGAATCCTTCTTGAGAGTTTTCATCAAATTGTGAGATCATTTATTTGCTCAACATTTGATATTTTTAAAAAATTTAAAATTTCCTTCAATTATTCTTCATTTTCCTAATTGTTGGGATCGATTCTCCCTTTTGATCTGTTGAGGCTTGATTTTCTTCTTGGAGCCTCTCTATTCCTGTGAGGGGTATCAATTTTTTTTGCTTTTGAGGCATGAATTTCCTTCTTGGAGGGAAACTTCTCTCTGTTAAAGGACATGATTCATCTACAAAAGGTTACAAACTCTTCATTGCCTTGCATTTTGACCTTGAAGGGGCCATTTGATCTATTGAAAGGGAGATTGGAGAAGCACATTTATTTTTTCTAGTTGGAAGACTCGATTTTTGTGTTGCCAGGTGCGATTTTTTGCTTGAGGCATTCACATCTCCACTTTCTTGGTAGACCATGTTTTTGGAGACTTTCTTGGTAGTGTGATTTTCACCCTATGCATCTATTGGGAGGTGTGAGAATATCGATTGCAGACCAATTTGATTTGCAATTCCAAACAGTTGTTTTTTCCTTACATACCCACACGAAGGAGAACAATTGAATTAGTAGCCCAATTTTCCTTGTAGCCTAGGTGATTTCAACCACTCGACATTTTCATTGTTCAACCCATGATTTTTCTATGTGAGGTCCAATTTCATCCATTTTCTAGGTGTGTTTTCTTCATTGAGGTCGCAATTTCTTGTTGAAGGCAATTCCTCTCTTTTTGAGGCATTGGCAGGATATTTTTGGGATTTGATTTGGTTGTGTCTAGAGGTAGTGATCCCACTAGAGGTTGTTGCTTATTGGAGATGTGAGTTTATTCTTGAAGGGCGTAGGGTTTCCATGCTTCTTTCTATTGTTGTTATTTGAAAAAAAATCAATTTTTTTAAACCTTGCTGTGAACTTTAGTCCCACATTTGGAGTGTAGTTCATTTTTTCAGTCTTCATATACCTCAGTGCAAAGAGGCATAGTGTGAGAAATGGAAGGTCTTTTCTCGTGCATGAAAAATCTACCTTGAAGTGTGATTTGTGACTTGTGACAGTGGCTTGCTAAATGATTTTGTGATTCGTGAATGGTTACTTGGATATTGATTGGTGGTGAGGATTGCCCAAATTTTTTAGGCCCTGTGCATTATGTGGTCCTATGGTGTTATTGAGAGCTCCAAAAGATCTTGAAAGTGCCTCTATAGGCCTTTTTTATTTTTTGCATATCTTTTGCAAACGCGGGTTGTTTTTTGCAAACCACATATCAATGGAAAGGTATTTTTGTCACCTTTGTAGTGGTTGAGGAATTTATCTCACATTTTGTTGTTTGGTGGTGATTTTAATTTGTTGAATTTCAATATTGGTGTTGTGCTCTTTGGAGTTGCTTGATTCTCAGCCCTTCTTTTGTATTATTGCTTCCTAAAGTATTTTGGGAAGGATTCATTTGCAATATTTGGGAGTTTCTAATTTGTTGTTGAAGGTTATTATCTTTGTATTTTTGGATTTTTTTCATAGTTGATTATGGGGTTTTCAATTCATCCTGTTGTGATTATGTTGAAAAGGGGAAACTATAAACAATGGAGAGATGGTATCGTAAAACATCTTAGATGGCTTCATTTGTTGCCACATTTGTATAATCTTGTTCCCCTTCTTGGTACTGATAGTAATAAATCTGCATGGAATTGCATAAGGGATCATGTTGTAGGAGTTATTGCAATGTATATTGATGATGCCACTTTGGATGCTATTGATAATTTTGAGTGTCCATATATTCTTTGGACTAAAATCTAGGAAATACATGGAGATCCTAATACTCAGCTATTCCTAGATGATCCTATTTCAGATTGTCTTGTACCTCTTCATTTTTTAGAAAGGATACCCTATTATCATGCTACTATGCAGGAGTTTGAAGTGTTGGAATACTTTGAATCTTTAGATGAGGATGGCAAGGGTTCTTCAAATGCTCTTTCTTCTCCATCAGAGATAGTTGATGTACCTTCACCTTCAATGATTCATTATGCATTCATTGATTAAGGCTCCTATCATTCCTATTCAACAGGACTATTCATCTTGTGTTGATGATTCATTGAGCACCTCCAATGATTCATCACAACTAGTATCTTATTGTCTTCCCAATTGGGATTCCTATTTGCTAAACATTTGTTTGTTGTTCGTGGAATCTCACATTTTTGACTTGGAAGAAATATTTGAGGGTATATCCCTTCCATTTGATGATAGTTGTGGTACAATTGTTGTCACTCCATCTCAATATCTAGATATTTTTCAACATTATTTTCTAGTGGTACCTTGTCACCTTCTGTTGTGGTTGGGCATGTTCTTGATTGGTTTGTGGAATCATCTTCCAAGGTCATGGTCACAAATGAGTGGATTTTAGAGATATTTTCATCCTAAATTTGGATTTCACTTATTGATTCCTATCTAAAATGGGAATCATAGGTGCATTTGTATTTGGTTTTGTTTCTTCCGAAAGGGAGACAATTTGTTTTTCGAAACTAGATCATATTTTGTCTTTAGAAACTTACCATTTTTGTAGGTGATTACATATTGTGGGGGGGTTATATAGTCTCTCTCTTTCCATCTTATGGGGGGCCTTTGATTGTATATACATGATTTATGTAGTCCTTGGGGGATGTGATTGAGTCCTCCATCCATGCATCATTTTTGTTTTATTTTCTCTCTTTTGGAGAGTGGTTTTTTCCCAAGGGGTTTTTCTCCTTTTCTCCTATTGTGAGAGATTTTTTTTTTGTAGTTGTAAATGGGTACCTAACATGGTTGTGTATTTGGGACCCATAATACATCTTCATTTTTGCATCTTCATTCTCCCTAAGTTTTCACTTAAGGGGGGTGTTATGTGTTAATTTTTAACATAGGGATAATTAGTTTTTCTCGTAGGGTAGTTTTCGCCTATCTATGTTTTCATAGCTTTAAAAAGTTTGTACAATATGTAATTCATTGTATCTCATTTATTCACTCTCTATTTGGTGAAATGGCCTTGTGTTTCCTCTCTCTATCTCATGAAGTACATTTTTGTTGTAGTTGGTGATCTTGGGATCACACCAACAAGATCTCTTAAACTTGATTTGATAACCAAAATTCTAGCTTGGATTCAGGAAGAGATATAAAATCTTGGTGGATTTGACAAGAAGATTAAGAAGAACTTTCTAATTCCTTTATCAAAGAATTTTAGAACATGAACCAAATAGGATTTGGTAAGATTTGGAGACTATTCTAGTTTAGTTGTCATATATGTCAAAAGTTCTATGAAGATTGTTTTAGCCTAAATGTTTGGTTTCTAGAGTCTCTAAGAAATGCTTCACATTTCTCCACTAATGATGTCTTGCTCCTGTAGTTTTGAGGATAGCTTTCTATTGTGTCAAGGCTTGTGTGATCCATGTTTCAAATCATTTGAGTTACTGAAAAAGTGTTTTTGAGAGTGGAAGATTGAAGATTGTGTTGATTCTATGAGGAGGTTCTTCGAGGTGTAAAGGTTGGCTCTATATATCTCTGCTTTTGAAGATATGGTTATGTGGGTTAGAAGTTAAGTTCATTGAGATGTGAAGGTATTATATCCAAAGTTTCATGTCAATAATCCTTCCAAAGAGAAATTTAGAAGTGACAGAGTACCAAATTGTGTTAGGGTAGTGCAAAGTGGTTCAAAAGACTCATTGGAATGCTTCGTATTCCACCACACATTAAATTTGGTCAAGAATTTTTTAGTACATACTCAGTGATGTCTAAAGTATGTTATATTGAAGTTTCAATTGATTTGGTTCTTCGCAAGTTAAGTTTTCAAAGTGTTAGAGTGATATAGTTGATTTTGGATGCTTAATCTTCATTAGAACAAGTGTTTGAATACTTGCTTTAGTAGAAGGTTTTGAAGTTCAGTTGTATACACTCCACATGTCTCATAGTGTCTAAGGTATGAAGTGCATGGAGATATTTCTTATTTCTAGTACTACATAGGCGTTTCAAGTCATTTTTTGAGGTTATTCTTTTTGTTGAAGTTAACTAAGGTATGTTGATGGTGTGCATCACTAATTCAAGATTGAGTAGAGATTAAGGAGTGATTGAAGGTGTTGTATGGGCCATGTTGACTCATCTGGAAGGAAAAAAAAAATGTTTTATCATTCTTATGTACCATCGATGGATGTGAAGGCCGACATGATACATGTGACATGATTTCTTGTTATAGCTGACCTATTTTGTATTTGCAAAGCATGCAGATGATGTTTATAGAAGAAAAAATATGTGAAGACTATTTTGGGACCAAGTTAAGAGCGTGTTGGGATCTACAAGGCATTTTACTCTTTCTAGTGTTATGTGTAGTCTTTTGGGTCTCGCCCTCTACATATTTCATGTTGTTTATTTTATCCTTGGCTAACTTACAAATGAAATATTTTTGTTGTTGTAGGTGGACATGTGAAATATAATCAAAGTAATATCATGTATAAATTGTAAACCTAGTTGATCTAGGGTGTGATGATGATGATTGTGTAAGTGACTGAAAGAGATAGAGTAGTTGTGGTACATGTTATATGGTTTCATTTTGATCATATCCATGTGATAGAAGGCATGTGAAGAAGCGTGCTTAGTTTTTTGTTGGAGGCAGTGAAAAAAGGTAGTAACTTCTTAATTGTTGAAAGTAGTGAGCTATTAGGCAACTTGATAAGGCCTACTATTAGTTAGTTTTTTGTTATTTCAATACATGATTTTAGACATCTCCAGATACTTATTTCCTATATATCCATGAAACCTTAGTATCTTTTATGGTCATTATGCAAACTTGGACCTAGTTTAATGTCTATGGAAATATGATTATGATATGATAGTTATTGCATGGCTAATATGTGGATATGTATGAAATGCAACGAATATATGTGTTTAAATTATGGTTATTATTATTGTTTAGATGTTGTGTGAACTAACTCTTTGCAACCAAGGAGCCAGAGCCAATAGACTGTAGTCCACATCAACTGGAGGGCACATCTCGCAACCAAACGGAGAAGTTAGAAGAATGCAACAGTTTCATAATTGGATGTGTCTACTTGTCAGGATTGTTGTGAATCATCACATCATTTAATAAGACTACTAAAGAACAAGAATTTTTCTACAATTGGGAATCTAATGTGAATGTTTCTATAGTCCACATTTTAGTTTAAAACCATTATAGGAGAGTTAAGTCCTATTTCAATTCTTCTTCCTTTTCAATTGTGCTTTGATTACTCATAATTTATCACGTTCTATTTTGTAGGGAGTGGTGATTTATGATTAGATTTTTGTTTTGGGTGATCCCACAATAGTGATTTACAATTTTTGGCCAAATTGGACACTTAAATTATTATTTTTAACTAAATATTCACATTCAAACACCTATAGCAGCTAAACCATGAGGAATTTGAAGATGATGCAAACTAGAGTCTCCTCACATTTTTTCTGTAGATTCTAAAAATATTTGTTTCAAATATTTTTGAATCAGATTGCACTTCTTTTTCCATCTCCCACAAAAATTGGTTTTTTCATAAAATAACATTTTTAAAAAGTGACACACACCGTATAATGCATAACTTTTTTTCCATGAAGGATAAAATTCTAATTCTTTTGAATTTAGATTTGTAACTCTGATATCTAGTGCTTCCACTTGGTTAGATAGTTTTTTATTGAATATTTTTTCTTTAATCAAGTTTCAAAGTCAAACCAATTACAATTTAGGAATAGTGCGACCGTATAACGCATAACTTTTTTTGTATATATCAAAATTCAATTTTTTTTGTTGGATCAAGGAATTCAATATCTAGTGCACTCATATTTTTCAATATTTTTTTTTATAATCTACTATTTTTCCACATTTGCAGAACAAAGACCTTCATTTTCGATGAAAAACCTATGTTTAATAAAACTAAAAAAACAAATACATAATAAAAACAAAACATATTAAAATTATATTCGTTGGATAGCTTGTTCTAAGGACTACTTGATTCCAATTGGGTTTGTGAAGACTCCTCCATTTTCATCCTCAACCTGAGCTTCAAAGCATAAAAATTTAGGTTTTTTTTGTGAACAAGGTCAAAATCAAGGAAAAGGGAGGTTTGCTAGAACCAGGGTTCATTCGAACCTCCTTCAAAATGTATTTTCATTTTGTTTTTTGGGCAGGAAATGTGGGGCCAGTAATTAATGGGTTTGCTTGAACCCTAGTTTGGTCGAACCCCTTTTTGGTTCAGTCAAACTTGTAGGTTCATTCGAACCCCTAAAACCAATTTTTTTGCCATGGGATCAACTTTTCTCAGTTTTTCTTCCTCCATCAAATTGTAAACCACTATTGTGGCTTCACCCTTTGAGTCCTTGTTCTAATAATACTCCCTTGCACCTATATGAATGGTTTGATGGTTGAGTTAGTTAGTTAGTTGGAATAGAGAATATAGCAGATAGATTTGTTCAATTAGTTTCTATTTTTACACAGATAATGTTTTGTTTCTCAATCATGATCTTATGATTAAGATATTCCAAAATAATCTCTTTGGATTGTGATATCTTGAATTATGTAATGAGATTTTTGCAATTACTACTATGCTAATTTAGTTTGAGGAGCTAGATTTGAGTTCACTTTATGGAGACCTCACCTGAGCAAGGGCCACTCAAGGTAACTGTTCCCCACTTTATTTCTTGTACATTTATTTCTGTTGTAGTAGTTAGTTTCATAATTATGTTTGTCTTAATTAGATTCTTCAAGTGGTGAATGTGAATAAGATTTTTTCTATATTCATTCTTTAATTGTTCCATACATTGTTCTATGGAGTTATTCAATTTCTAGGAGTCTCTATGAGAATCATGGAAAGCAACAATGAAGTCAAAAGTATGTTGCAGATCATAGAGTATCTAAGAATAGGAAAATGCATCCATAATAATCATAGGACAATATTTTAGGAGGACACCTTGTAGAACCTAAAGGATACTCACAATTTTTTTAAATGATAAATGGTCATAAGGAAAAAGACGTTGTCATGAACACTAAGAAGAAAACTCTCATAGGATTGTCATAAAACCTGATCAATATTTGTTGCTAATAATAAACATATAAGAAAGAACAAGGAAATGGTTCATGTAGTTCCATAAAAAGGGAAAATTATAGTATGTTTGGATAGTGGTAAGAATATTCTATAGTCAACGACTTATAAAAGGAGCAAACATGTCATCTAAGAAGCAAAATTTCAAAAAAATTGAGAAAATTCCATAGTAGAAATCTTGGGATAGATATGGGGTTAATGACATAGGTTTGTGTTAAAGAATCCAATAGTTTCCATATCAAGGCTATGCTCTAACTTGTGCATTTATAGTGGAAATATTATTAGAATCCTAAATCTGGTAAAAAATCATAGTTATGTTGGTTTGGTTGAGGGGCTTTTAGATGTAGTGGCTTTTCAATGTTTAGCTTGTGTCATTCATATTACATCCTCCTCATTCTAGTTCAATTAAAAAGAGGCATATAGAAGTTTCAACTATTGGTATTGAAGTAGGAATTGATGTGAATGAGGACAACCAATATCAAATTTGCAATCTATGGTTAAGAAAGAATATGACAGTGAAGTTAACCAAAGAACAATTAAGCATGACAACTATCAACTTTTCCTTGCAAGAGTTTGAGAAGGATGTGAGGCATTTATTGACCCAACACATATATAGTTGAAGCCATGTCAAGCATGTAATTTTTTCCTTAAAAATTAAAATCACCTATGTGAAACCCTTTACGCTCATGATGCATGAATGAAGTGGAGAGGAATGTGAAAATAGTAGCCTACAATGAGAGTTTGACACAGTTCATTATGTAGGGGAGATAGTTTATAGCTATGTGTGATAATAAATGGCTAGTGAGTTGCATTCTATGTCAAATAGTGACATCAAAAGGGGTTACCCATAGCTAATTATCTATTGGTTGTCCTTTAACCTGAGTATATTTGCATAAGTGGAATATTTAAGCTTATTTTAAAGAAGTCAAATGATATATTAGCTTAAGGATAGATGAAAAAGTCATAAAAGGAATCACCTACACCTTCCTAGTAGACATTTTAATGTTTAAACCTTTTTAATATGATTTATTAGTAGGTTTGAATAAGTATCTAACAGGTGGCAGCTAAATGAGCAATCATAACCACTTTCTGAGCAATTATGAGTAGTTGGCAAATATCTAGGGATAGTTGAATGAGCTGTCCAACAAGTTGGAGCACATATAGGGTAGTTTTGGATTATCTTGAGCCTTTGAGGGCATATAGGAGCTATTTAAGGTTCCTTAATGGTGGATAAGGCCAAGGAAGGACTTTTTCTTCACTCAAGTACATTTTTGGAGCACTTTAAGGGGCTGCAAAGTAGGGATTATTGTTTTGGAATCCTAAGGAGGTTTGACCCAACCAATAAAAGCAAGCACATGTTCCTATTATGTAAAACTTATTTAAATACATAAAGACAAGCCTAAAGGAAATTTTTTCACTAGTTCTTTCTCTTCTAGCTTTGCATTGTAACTTCTTTTCAAAGTTCTTTCAAGCTGGAGTAGGTTTTTAACTTAATTTTCAAGCTTATACAATAGTATGTAAGACTCATTTGATCAATAAAATAAGCTATTTTACCTTCTCATTTTCTTGTTTATTATGTAAATATTTTAGATAGTTGATAAGTAATCTTGTGTTAATATCTTTCCCCCTTGATTCTTTTCCTATTTCCTTGCCTTTGACTAGAAAGTATGCATTTTTGTAGGTCATATATTGTGTTAGCCAGTTAGGAATAGAGTTTAAGTTGTGATAGTACTCCTAGCTCCTTCTAAACACTTTATTTAACACACCAAGCCTTGTTATGCAACACTTTTTCAAATATGAACAAAATACTGAGTTGTATATATGTTGGGTTTAGATTTGTGATAATTTTGAGTCCAAAAAATAATATAGGCTCTAGAAAAAGCATTTGGTGCAACATCTTTTAATATTAGAATTCACTTTCATGTTCCTTTCACCCCTTTTCTCAATAGTACTAGTAGGTAGCTTAATTTAGGTGAGAAAAACAATGGAACCAAACCTCTCTATAGGTTGCTCTCTAGCATTTGAGCCCACACTCAGAGAGATCATCCCATGTTTCATGAGATGGCTGATTGATTTTATGAACTCAGCAAGGGTGCACACTTTTGTGATAAAAATTATTATTAACAAAAAAATGATCCATGGAGAATGTGCTCATATTACAAGAACTAAACAAAATCATTCATAAAGACAAATTTCATATTCCTATTGCAAAGGAATTGGAAGAAAATAAAATATTTCTAAAACAATCCAAATGTGTCTTTAGGGTGAAACAAGTAGAATACTCAAAGATATTTTGTGTCACTTAAAGGTGTTAAGATGGACCCTAAGAAGAGACAATTTTTGGAACTAACAAGATACTATAGAAGATTTGTTCATACCTACCATTGTATAAAGAAAAATTTCTTTTGAGAATCTATTAAAGTGAATATCAAAAAAATTGAGGTAGATTGTTTGATATGCCAAAAAAATAAAAGGGAAATAATGAAGATTATAGGCATCTTACAAATATTAGGTATTCCAACACAACATTGGGAAAAAATATATATGGACTTCATTATGGGGTTGCCAAAGCTAAATATTATAGATGTAATCTAGCTTGTTGTTGATACACTAATTAAGAATGCATATTTTTATGGGATATGATGTAGAGCCAAGGTGAAGATCAATCATAATAATGGAAATATAAATTCTAAAACAAAGAACTCTTCTTTACTATGCAACCAATTGATTAGGCATCAACTCACCCTCAAGGGTCTCAACCCTTCAATCTTGCAAACAACAAAAAATATTCACCAAGGCCCTTACAAAGACCCTCAACATGCATATAATGAAAATTGGATCAATTGAATAAAGCCTCCAAGTCGTGTTCATTGAAATCCATAAAACTCACCACTTAGCACAAGCTTTCCTTGTAGTAGTGAAAAACTAGTTTTTTTTAGAATTTTGAGAAAACTTTCCCAAAAAACCTATGAAAAAATCATGGATTGAGATACCCATTTTACAGGTTCATAATATACAAGAAAACCAATCACACCTTCTTTGGACCAAAAGCTTCAAATTTGGACTTTTCATTGTTTTAGGCCTCTAATTAGGCCACTTTTTCAAAGGGTCTACCCCTAGTTCTTCACACCAGACTTCCAAACCCAAAAACAATCTTTATTTGAGTCTCAAAATAAAATATTTTCCAAGTCACATGACCCCAAATTCTCAAACACACCTTCAATGCAAAAACCCTCCAAAACACACCCAAAACCCTAGGGTTTCTTGTTTTTCCACTATTTTAGGCTTCTCCAACCAAATCAAAATTCCAAACACCTTTATTTAGGTCTGTATAGACCTTCCACATCATCACAAACTTGATTTCAACCTTAATCCTCAAAACGCTATCAAAAAACCTCTATTTTCACTTGGAAAGATGCCTTATTTCATCATAGGAAAACAACACAACTAAAAAATATCATTTATATTTATTCCCAATACATCCTAGCATCTATCAAACATTAATAATGACAATCCACTGATTAAAAAGTCAGAACAATAGGTCAATTGTCATTTTTGAATTCATTTGCACAAGGTCAGGCCTACAAA
Source organism: Sequoia sempervirens (assembly GCA_007258455.2). Classification (NCBI taxonomy): domain Eukaryota; kingdom Viridiplantae; phylum Streptophyta; class Pinopsida; order Cupressales; family Cupressaceae; genus Sequoia; species Sequoia sempervirens. Next base: position 215,020,281 of record VDFB02000015.1, on the reverse strand, counting down.
CTATGTGAACAAGTTGTTTCAGAATGTTTAAAGAGAACTCCCACCAAATGGACTTGAGACCCTTAAAAATGAGTTCCCTTGAGAGAAAACTCCCAAATATTCAATCCACAGAAAGGTTTAGAAAATTTTCACACCTGTATGGGCCAAGCAGATTCAAAAAGTTTAGAAAATTGAAGAAAAACGGAGTGAAAACTCGGGAAGAATGTTTCTATTCTCTGTGCTGCTTCCAATACAATAACTTCTTAACCTTCTTCGAGCCCTATTGAGGCCTTACATAGATTTTAGAAACCTTTTCTAACTGTCCAATTTTCTTACAATAGAATTTTAAATCATTAGGACCGTTGGAGGTCTAATCACACCCTTTTACACATTTGATTACATTTACAAGTGTACTAAAATGTCTATGCAATGTTTGCAATCTATGACTCTTAAAACTATACTAAAGGCTTGAAAATAGCCTTATTACCTCCATAAGACTCAAATCTTGCATCTCCTAATACAAACTCAAAGATGTGCCTTCAAAGGCTACAAAAACACTTGTAAGTGCAAGATTAACTTTCTTCCCTAAATAACTCAATAAATACTTACATTACATTATGGTTGGTCTCTTAGACCTTATTAAATAAAATAAACTTAAAAACACTAGCATTAACCTACTAGGCATTCAAATAATCAAAAAATGATGTTGTGGTGTAGGTGCTCCTGCACCATACACCCCCTAAAAGAAACTCAAGCCTTGTGAGTTGTCCTTGAGTCCACTATCTCCAAGCTTCATGTATGCTCCACTAATCCATAAATCTGCTACATTGATTCAGGTATACTGGTTGTGCAATCTTCCCTACACTCCTAACATGTTGGAATGCATTTACATGTGCATTTACCTTGTACTCTATCCTCAGACCAGTCAACTGTCCTTTACCATTTTTCTGACCAAGATGTGATTGTTTTCCTTGCATTGCACTTGGAAACAAACATATGTCAATATTCCTTTAATTTATCCTCACTTTCTTTTCATGCTCAGGTCTACAACTGTCTTGTTTACCTTATTTTTCCTGTACTTTACTCACTACCTCATCAAGTTGTTTTGTCACTGTCATATTAGACTTATGTACCATATTTCCTACAAACTTTACCTGTTTCTTAACTCTATTCATAACCACAAGGCACTCTATGGTTCCTACTAGCACATTCTCATGCAAATTCACTATCCTCACCTTCTTTACCTCTGTATTTACCTTTAGACCTACTGTTCTTGCATTTTCAGACCTACACTTGTTCACAACATTAGAAGTTTTGATTTCCATCATAAAATTTAGAGGCTTCTTTTTCCCACACATGATCACTTTAGCCTTTCCCTTCTCATCTTCTACCCAATGAGTTAAAACAAACTTTTGACCATCTTTCATTATGGTATACCTATTTTCTCTTTCATCATACATAGCACACCTATCATACTGCCATGGTCTTCCAAGGAGCATGTGGCAATAGTCCATTGGTAGAATGTCACAAATAACACTGTCTTTATACTCACCTATTTGAAAATCTATAATATCTTTCTCATTTACTAACAATGATTGACCATCACTTAGCCAAGAGACCTTGTAGGGAAAATCATGAGGAATTCTTTTCAAATTTAATGTATTCACCATTTGACAAGAAACCATGTTTTCAGTTGAACCTGAATCAACAACTACTTTGCATACCTTTCCCTTACTCTTACGAGTGGTTTTGAATAACCTCCTCTTGTGTAATGGCTCCACTTCTCTAGAAGTCTTCAAAATTTTCTTGTGCAACATCAAGGCTTCTCCAAACTCAGGATTTGCAGTACGACTTGATGAACCTATGCTCTCCACACCATCCTCTTGCACAAGTTGAACCCTTTTTCAACTTTACTTGCACTTGATGAAGCACCAATCTTCCCAAGATATTTGAAAGATGGACGGCCAAATTCATTACAAGTATAACATCTACCTGAAAACATATTGTTAGAATTCCTACCTCCAAATCTACCTCGTGTGCCTCTCCATCCACCTTTGGAATCAGATTGCTCTTGACCTTTCATGGAATCTTCTTGATTATCATTGGTTGGATTTGAATTAGGCATGGATCCTCTTCCTCTTGATGCATTACCTCTACCTCTAACTGCCTTGCCTTTCCTTCTCTTCATTTTCTCCTCCACTTTGATAGCCATTTGATAACATTCCTTTATAGTTCTAGGGTTAGCCAAAACCAATTCATCTTGTATGTTTAATCTTAAACCACCCATGTATCTTGCAACCTTTTCATCTTCATTCTCATGTTGACTAGATCATAGACTTAATTTATAAAACTTCTTAGTATAAGACTTAATATCCATTTATTTTTGCCTCAAACTTTGCAATTTATTAAACATTTGAACTTGGTGATCCTTGGGTAAGAATTTACCTTTTAGTTTTGATGTCATCTTGTCCCACAATGTGATTTTATACCTTCCTTGCTTCCTCCTCCTAGATTGAAAGTAATCCCACAATACCAAAGCATGACCCTACAACTTAGTCTTTGCAATCTTGACTCTTTGCTCCTTAGGAACCTCATCATATTCAAAATGATTATCTAATGCAACAATCCAATCAAGTAGTTCTTCATCATTTAAACTACCACCATACTTAGGAACATCAATTTTTACCTTAGGCTTGTCAATCTTTATTGCCTTCAACAACTTTGCAATTCTTTGATCCTCTAGAGTAAGCTCTTCTTCCACATCTTCAAACTCATCATATTCCTCTTCATTTGTCTCACTACTCTCTTCAAAATCCATTCTTTTGTTTGTTTCCAGGGCTATGATCCTTTCTTCCAACTCTCTGAGTTCCTTGGCATGTCTATCTTTCATCTCCTCCATCTCTTTAGCCATATCTTTGTTCTTTGGAGGCATCTTGTCAACGTTGCCTCTTCACCTTCTTCTTCAACCTCCAAAATGAAAACAAAATATACTCCCCACTCTGATACCACTATGATGTAGATCCAAGGTGAAGATCAATCATAATAATGAAAATATCAATTCTAAAACAAAGAACTCTTCTTTACTATGCAACCAACTGATTAGGCATCAACTCACCCTCAAGAGTCTCAACCCTTCAATCTTACAAACAACAAAAAGTATTCACCAAGGCCTTTACAAAGACCCTCAAAATGAATATAATGAAAATTAGATCAATTAAGACAACATCCAAGTCAAGTTCATTGAAATCCATAAAACTCGCCACTTAGCACAATCTTTCCTTGTAGTAGTGAAAAACTAGTTTTTCAGACTTTTGAGAAAACTTTCCCAAAAAACCTATGAAATAAATCATGGATTGAGATACCCATTTTAGAGGTTCATAACATACTGGAAAACCAAGCACACCTTCTTTGGACCAAAAGCTTCAAATTTGGACTTTTCACTATTTTAGGCCTCCAATTAGGCCACATTTTCAAAGGGTCTACCCATAGTTCTTCACACCAGAATTCCAAACCAAAAAAAAAGTCTTTATTTGAGTCTCAAAACAAAATATTTTCCAGGTCACATGACCCCAAATGCTCAAACACACCTTCAATGCAAAAACCCTCCAAAACACACCCAAAACCCTAGGGTTTCTTGTTTTTCCACTATTTTAGGCTTCTACAACCAAATCAAAATTCAAAAAAAAATTATTTAGGTTTTTATAGACCTTCCACATCATCAAAAACTTGATTGTAACCTTAATCCTCAAAACCCTATCACAAAACCTCTATTTTCACTTGGAAAGATGTCTTATTTCATCACAGGAAAACAACACAACCCACAAATCTTGTTTATCTTTATTCCAAATATATCATAGCATCTATCAAACATTAATAATGACAATCCATTGAGTAACAAGTCATAATAGTAGGTCGATTGTCATTTTTGAATTCACTTGCACAAGGTCAAGCCTATTCATAATGTTTAAAGAGAACTCCCACCAAATGGACTTGAGACCCTTAAAAATGAGTTACCTTGAGAGAAAAATCCCATATATTCAATCCACATAAAGGTTTAAAACCTTTGCACACATGTACGAGCCAAGCAGATTTAGAAAGTTCATAAAATTAAAGAAAAACAAAGTGAAAACTCAAGAACATTTATATTCTTTGTGTTGCTTCCAATACAATGACTTCTTACATTCTTCGAGCCTTCTTGAGGCCTTACATAGCTTTTACAAACCTTTTCTAACTATCCAACTGTCTTACAATAGAATTTTAAATCATTAGGACCGTTGGAGGCCTTATCACACCCTTTTACACATTTGATTACATTTACAAGTATACTGAAATGTCTATGTAATGTTTGCATTCTATGACTCTTAAAACTATACTAAAGGCTTGAAAATAGACTTATTATCTCCATAAGACTCAAATATGTATCTTCAAAGGCTACAAAAACACTTGTAAGTGCAACATTAACTTTCTTCCCCAAATAACTCAATAAATACTTCCATTACATTATGGTTGGTCTCTTAGACCTTATTAGACAAAATAAACTTAAAAACACTAGCATTAACCTACTAGGCATTCAAATAATCAAAAATTGATGTTGTGGTGTAGGTGCTCCTGCACTAGAATCTCTCATTTATTTTCCACTAATAATATGGAAAAAGTATTTATACAAGATATACAAAAAATTCATGGAATTTCTAAAATCATATTGGCAAATAGAGCCACCTCAAAATTCCTAATCAAGTGGAAGAATTTTCTAGTTGAAGATGCAACGTGGAATTATGAATGATTCATACGAAATATTTTAGAGTTGCTAAGCATTGAGGGCAATGCTTTTCTGAAGGGGAAGGGAATGCTATGATCCTAATATGATATATTACTAAGTATATATTATATATTCCTAAGGTTAAGCACAAGTGGCATGCTTAATCCTAACATAAATATTAATTAATACAATAATACCCCTTAATTAGAATAAGGGGTATGTCCCTAAATAGCTTAGCCTATAAGGAAGAGTACTCTCTCCCATATCATCATATAATAATTTATTCAATTCAATTCATTTTTTCTTATTATTGGAGGTAACCCCCTTGAAGTGCTTCGACCTTTTACAAATATTTCTAAGAAACATCATAACATTGCACCAAGCTTTTGAAGTGTGCGCCAACATGGAAATGCATGTTAACATAAAATAGGTCTTGATTATCTCTTGGTTTGGATGTTATTGATTTCTACTTACCATGGATGTGTTGGGAGCTGACTTGTTGTGGTCATTGCAAATTTCATGTTATATGTTTCATTTTGGCTAACTAAGGAGAGACTTTTTGAAGCTTGTGGAGGATATAAATGAAAGTTCAAGTGTGTTACAATTTTCAAGTGTGTGTGTGTGGATATGCAAAGATGTATGTGTAAGTGTATGTATGATTATATGTGTGAGGAAGTGTGTTGAAGGAAACATAGGTTGTTAAGCAGTGGTGTTAAAGATATATGTTAGTGTGAAGAGTGTTGCGGTGGTGATTGATTAGCATATTTTTGTCAAGTATTTTGTATAGAGGTTGTAGCCTCATTCTATAAGTGTTGTGATTTATAGGGAGTTTTAGAGTCCTTTGGGTTGTAGCCCATAAAATTGGTTGTAAATATTATTTGGATAGTAGCTTCAAGCAACTTGCTCACTGTGTTTTTTTTCCTTGTAAGGTTTTCCACATAAATTTGATGTTATGATTGTGTGTTTGTTCTTTTGAATTATATTTGATACTTTATCTATTTAAGATAGTAAGATATTTTGGTTGATAAAGTTGAATTGGTTAAATTTATGCAATATACTAATTCTCCCACCCTCTCAGTATATCATTGTGTTCTAGCATGAGATGCCTTCTAGCATGAGATGCCTTGTATGTGAGGTTACTTGATTTTTGGGAGTTTCACTTCTTGCATGTGGCTGCATGTTGAGTAGGATATTTTTTGGGTCACTTGGGACTCGTGCATGTTGTTGGTTTCAATTTTCATGCATGCAAAGACTCTGGGAATGACACATGGAAATATTGGGTGCCCATGTATGAGTTTAATAAATAAGTTAATGCCTTAGTTCATTGTGAGAGTTGATTATTGTAATTTTTTAAGACATCATTATGCTACTGGATTCACTCAAGATTTTGTATCACATTGTAGTAACACCTACAAGAGCATAGACTCTAGAAGTTGTATTTTAATTTTTTTTACAATGATACAATTGATCATTACTTTGGTGTGTGGATTTTTCCATGTAAAATCTACATGTTATGGTTTATAAGTTTAAATCTGAAATTAAATTAATAAATTTGCATCTAGTCTATAATAGTTAAATATTTGAAAAAAAGTTTTTTGCACCCCTCTCCTACTTAGATTCATGTTGGAATTTGTTTGTGCAAGTTATTTCATAACAAAATGACAAGACAACACCATGTTATGTTGAGTTTGCATACACAAAATCAAGGGTAGGGGGAATGTATCTAACATCCCCAAGAAACCATAATTGAACATTTTTTGACACATTAATTTTATTTTATCCCCAAATCAAAGGCCCTAAATTCATTTAACTAGCAATCACAGTCAAATATGGTGAAATTGTTAGAAAACACTATTTCGATTCAACACCAACATCGACATGTGCTAGAATCAATGAAAGGATTATTTCCACCAATGTGGGTCAAATGCAGTCCAACTCTAAGACATCCATAAATATTATTTAAATAATTAAATAACTTGAATCTAATATAGCCAATTATCATGATTTCAACATTTTAAATATACCAACAACCTCACTAAATGAGGTGTGAAAAATATAATATGATATCCATAAATTATTACATTTAAAGGGTCTCATCATAAACATGGATGAATCATATACAATGTCATTAGTTAATAAGAAACATTATCATAATCATGATTACAATAGTTTTAAGGACCCATTTTATAATATTTACATTTTTTAATATTGAGAGATATACAATTGTAAAGGTAATGGGAGATTCTATTACACTCTCCAAGAAGAATCACCCAAGTTTATTAATCCCTAATGGTGTTTTAGCACTGTCCAACCATGTGGGACCTATAGGTTCACCCCACCATGTTATGAGATAGTCACTTGGATGCAACACATGCACTCATCGAAAATAAGGAGAGTAGGGATCAACACTCGCCAAACATTATGAATCATCGCTACAACATACACATGATAATAAGGATGATCAACCAATATATTATATACATGCCAATAGCTATGATAAACCATCATAGCATAAACATTCCCATGGGGAAACATCACCAAAAACTAGGCATAAGAGATAAACCACATCACATAAAACAAACATTTCAACAATTAAGCATATAATATAGGTATGAACAAGTTAAACCAAGATCTAAACTAATCACATGCACACATGGTGAGAGTTGAGTCTCACATTAAATCAAAATATAATGTCAAGAAGGATGAGGATCCTATAGGTAGACAAGGAGTTTCATCACAATAACTCTATGGGTTTGCAGGATGGAATATACATCCCCATCACAAGATGTAGGTACTCCCAATCGACTTCCAATTCAATCAAATGTGGCATGTCCATGATGCATGATATTAAGCCTTTACAAGCAATCCATGTATGTTTTTTAATTATTATCTTGGTTTATTTTATTTACCCCTTGTAATTTAATTACTAATTAATTAATAACCCTCACATGTTGGAGCCTTGGATTCACTTTGAGATTCAAGACAACATTGAGAGCCACACATTGTCTATACTTAGTATCTCCAAACCTAGGTTCCTAATGTCAAATCACTATTTGACTATAGCACAAAAATTAATGCAACAAATATTGAGTAAAAAAATGAACATGATCTCAAAAGATTATAAATAGAAAAATAATGAGGAGCCTTGTTTTCTCCCATTCTAATTCAATCATATTCATTATTTTTGGAAAGTTCTATATAATTTTTTAATGAAAAACCAAAAAAATATTAATTCCACCATTGATGAATTCTCAAATTTCTAACTTTTTAATTAAGAAAAAAGTCAATATCAATGAATATCCTTTTTAATCAAATATTAACAACATTTTCTTACAACAAAATTCACATTTTCAAATTCTTTAATTTTTTTACCATAGTTATGGCTTAAAAATAGACATTTTAAAATTTGAAAATAAATAATCAACATGATAAATACACAATGAATCCAAACTAAAATTGAAGCCATAAGCAACCACTAAATTGGGTATAGAATAATATAATTTAAAAGCCTCTTAAAACTAAGAAAAACAAGGAAATTGCCTTCACCTGTGTAGCTCAACTGATACCAAATTTATGCAACTCAATCCAAATTGGAGAAGCAAATCCAAATGCAATCCAATCACATCAAAATTGTCCTTTCAAATCCAAAACCAAGCCAAAACAATCCTAAAATCAAGAAAATTCAATGAATATCTATTTTTGCAAGAGTATTTTTGTGAAATGAATGAATAATAAAATGCAAGTCCTTTTTGTTTTATCTCCCCTTTATTTTTTCTATTTTTCCTTCCATGTAGCATTTAGCATATAACTTAAAATGCATAAGTTCTTTTTTCATTTTCAAGGATAATAAATCATCTAAATTACTTTCTAATAAATAACATATTTTGAAATACAATTTACTATGATAGCTTGCTTCATATAAGTCATGAACAAGCAGTGTGCGTTAGGTGGGAAGAGGCATAGGGAGATTTTTTTGAAAACCCTTGAGGATTCCAACAATGGGGATCCTGATCCGAGTGCTCTTGGCCTTGGCTCCTCTTTGGTGGTGGGTTTGGTTGCACCTGTTGTCAACACTAGTTCTATTTGTGGCTTTGATAGTTCTGCTAATGGAGTTGTGGGTGCAATAGACATTGATGAAGATGTAGAGGAGGACGGTGCAAAGTTTTCTATCGACTCTGATCTTTTTGAGGATGGGATTGATAATGAGTGGTTTATCAATTCAGATAAGGAGGTTGAGAAGCTCCTACTAGATATTGTTTTGGAGGCTTGAAGGAAGTCTTGGAGATGTGAGATTGTTGGAAAGAAAGAGGAGGATGGTGCTCCTTTTTTTGGGCTACTTAAAGGCTTTCTTAATCACCCGATCAACTCTCAATAATATTTTAGGTTGTAGAGTGTTGGGCTTGGATTGGATGTGAATCTAGGTGTGGCTCTGGATTCTAGATTTGAATCTTTGAACATTGCTTGGATGCCTATGAAGGATCTAAGCTCTAGGTTTGGTTTGGAAAACTCCCCTTTTTCCTTTGACTTCTCTGTTGAGGTTGACGTTATAGCTTTACCCATGGGTTTCGATGTTGTTAAAGGACCCCTCCCTTTGTGTGAGGGGGATGCTACTACTCCTGTCTAGGTGTAGGGGACCTCGGTGGTCTCCAACCTCTCTTTTTTGATTCTTGATGCTATGGTGGATAGGGCTATTACTGTTGTTGGTAATGCTCTTGTTGGGAGGTTCTTAGGCCCTTGTCCTAATATTGATTTTGTTTACAGCTAGGCTTTGTCCAAATGGAAATCTTTTGGTTTGCTACAGGTGGTTGTGTTGCCTAAAGGTTTTTTCCTTTTTTCCTTTCAACTCCTTGAGCAGAGTAAGGATGTCCAACTTAGTGGGCCTTGGTTATTTGGTAAATTTTTTCTCCTTCTAAAAAGTTGGACTATGGGGTTTGTGGCTTCCAAGGGATACTTCAACTAGGTCCTTATTTGGTTTAGAGTCCCAACACTTCCTTGGGAATCTTGGGACGAAGAGGTCTTTCAAAGTATTGGTAATAGTTTTGGTTCTTTCTTAGTCATGGATAGGATCACGAAAGACATAAAATGTTTAGTTTATGCTAGATTTTGTGTTTTGGTTGAAACTAGTAAGCTTCTACCAAATAAAGTTAAGTTTCAAGCTAGGTGTTTTGGAATAGAGTGTTCTCTTTGATTCTTCCTCTTTGGTGTGCTCTCATTGCCTTAGAGTTGGTCATTTTTCTCACTCTTTCCAAAACTTCATTCCTATGAAGATTGTTTCTATTGTGAAGGCTTCGAGCTTTGCTAGTTTTCCCACTGGAAAGATTGACTTGGTGAACCCCTTGGCTAGGGAGTTGGATGTGGATGATCATGCTAATTTCCTAAGGGGAATCCCCCTCAAGGATAAAATTGTTCCTATTAGTATGAATGGGATTGATCCATCCAATATTTTTGGATTGACCCATTTGGATTAGGCTTCCCTTATGAGCTCTTTGTATGGTCACAATTTCAAACCTCCATGATTGGTGTGGCTCTTCTTTGGGTATGCCCCCTTTTTGGTGGCCACTTGATGGTTGATCTATGAAGCAACAGTCGATTATTGAAAGATGTATTACTGAAAATGAAGTGCAAAGATGCAAGATGCACCCTCCCAACTGCCAAAACATCCAAGTAATCTCCAAACAACCCATCGGGCCAAATCTGGACTAAGAAATCAACCTAGGATAGATATAGAAAAAGTGCATGGACAACAACATAGAGCTCCTTAATACCTTTCCAACGCCACAAAGATAGCAAAAATTAGAGATCATGACAAAAATTTATGAGCTCAGAAGCATAAAATAAACATCTGAATTCAAACAAAAATAAATGCAAAAAAAAAAGAAAAATTCTAAAAAATAACCAGCACCATTGGAAAGTACTCGAAACTAGCTTTCTGGTTATATCTTGTTTTCCCGATTTCGATGTTGTATGCCCAAGTTATGACCAAAAGAAAAAAACTACTCCTTTCGGAAAAATCAGGGCTTGGAGGGGCAAAGAGGCCGTATGGCCGATGACATCATCATGACATCAGAACTTCACTGTGTTAAAATTGATGGCTTGGAGGCCGTTGGGGAAAAAAACCGCCCCACCTGCTAGAAAAAATTTGACAGCTGTCAGTATATGCTAATTTGCTAGAATATTCTTTTTGACAGGGAATATTCCATCACCGAGCATCTGGGTTTGGGGCTCTTGGTCCATGATAGGACCGTGGGCAGAGGCTGCCGCCGATGGCAGGAAAAAGCTGGCTAGAAGGAGCAAGGGGCCCTCTAGAGGTTCTATGGGCCGCCGGTATTGTGTTTGGCTACTGGCAGTTGTGAGAGCCTCGCCGCTGGTGTAAGGCTGTCGGGGTTTTATAGCCGCTGGCATCTCCAAACGGCTGTCGGTGGGCTATAAACGCCGGCGAACAATGGAAAGGTCCAATGTGGGGGCCAGCATGGCAGAAGGCCTGCGAAAAGTGCAGGTTGGGTACACAGTACCCTGCAAATTTTTTTTGATATATTTTTTTTTTGCAAAAAGATTTTTCAAAACAAACTTTTGAAAATATTTTCTTTTGATTTTGTATGTAAAAAACCTCAAAAATTTTTTGATGATGGAAGAAATTTCAAAAAACTAGATTAATAAACCCTATACCTACATGCACGCAAATCGAGGTGCTCAGATCTATACGGATCTGCGTGCCTCTAAATTTTTTTTGCCTTTTGTTGCAACTGCTCAGATTTGAGCAAAACAATAGGCGATCTTAGGGTTTTGGGGCACTACGAACGCAATGGAGACATCCATTTTGCTCCAAAATACACCAGAAAAATGGCTACCCCCAGATCTTGCAAAAAATATGCCTGTGGAAACCCTTGCATTAGAAACTCATTGAAAGGCCATATCTTCAGATCACGAATAGGCAACTGCAGGTCTGGAGCTCTAATACCATGTTAGAAACCAAGATCACCTACATGCAATCACTTGTCACATGCAAAAGACATGCAAAACCAAAGAAGATGTTCTGTAAACCTCAAAGTAAAAATGCATTAAAGAGAATCAATTATACAAAGAGATCAATCCTTATGAAGGAGATCAAGAAACCCTAAATGAAACCCTAGTGTGTACACTTAATAATTAATCAATTATTAATGTGCCTAAGTTTAGCTTAAGCAACTAAAGGAATAAGTGACTTAATTAATTAACCAATATGATATAATTAATTAAGCATAATAACTTATTACTCTAACACTTTGGGTATGCCCCCTTTTTGGTGGCCACTTGATGGTTGATAGTTCTATTGTTCTATGACGTCTTTATTGTTTCTTTTCTTTTTTTAGGGTTTTAGATGCCCTTCAAAACCTATTTCTACTATTTAGTTTTGTTGGAAAAGTTTGACACTTTGGTGTTTTGGTAGTGTCCTATTTCTTTGCTTTGTACATAGTTCTAGGCCCTTTCAAAACCCTTCTTACCTTATCAAAAAAATATTTTGAAATACAATTAAACTAATTAAAAGTAATTTGAATAAATTTCTCAAAGCCATTAACTACCAATTTCCCTTTTTTCTTTTCCAATTCCTTGATTTCCGAAATGCATCAAACACCATTAACACATATTGAATTAACCTTTAAAATATAATTAAGTTGAAATGATAAAATAAAAAAGAACAATTGCAATCACACATTTATAGGTTTCCATGACATACAAACTTCTCAATTGTCATTGATTTGGCTCCAAAATCAAAGGAAAGGATCAAGACTCATCTCATATTTGAATTGAGTATGATAGAGGCTACTATACACACTAACCCAAAGTGACATCCTTGATATAAAAACCATTGGGGAAATATCCCAAACCTACATATTTAGGTTGAGAAATATGCTTTTACCTACACACTAAAGTCATATGTCAAGAATACCTACTCCATACATAACAATAGTAACAATGCATAATCATCCAATGAGGTACAATGTCATATACATAATAATTTTATCTGAAATAAGTCAATGTCAATGCACATATAAACTAAACATGGAAATATAATTAATAAAATAAAATATTGGATGTTAAGAACATAATAATCACATCTATAATACAAGTATCTACAAAGATAGAAATGAGATAAAACATTATAATGATCCAACCATAGAAAGCATAACGTATGGATCTAAAAATATACTATAGATCGTAATTCCAATCATAATATTTGTGCATAAGGACTCTCACACTTTCATTACAAACAAATAAAACAAATAAAGACATCATTTCTTCACAATGAACTTGCCACAACACCATATATGCACCATAAAAAAAGCAATACCAATAATTGACATGTAAAGGGACACCATTTCTAAACATGTGAGTGATCTAAATATGTGACATAAAATCATACAATAATTCATTTGTAAACATGTCAACCAATACATAGTCAACAATCACAACAATAGCTATTAATAAAAATGGTGAAGCTATGTAACAACCCTTCCAATGTTTTCACCTTAAGTGAATAACCATGATGCTGAAACATATCAATAATTTTTTTTCTTCCCATAATGTAAATTACATGCATAATTGAAATAACACTAATTCCAAATTGTCATTGCATTCCAATGTAATCTTACAAATATTTCCATAACATAGATGTCACATTGAATTAACTCAAGTATATTATTCATAAATACATCCTTCCATTTAAATAGGTACATAATACATACGTATCTCCTCTAAGCTTCATCTAGCAATAGATATACTAACTGGTCCTAATGTTTCTGCATCATTGCTTACATTCTAAATGTCATTGCTCATTAGTACAAACACTCCAGTTGTCCTTGATATTGGCACAAACATCCATAAAACTTAGCCGCCAACTGATGAGGAGAAGCATCAATCAAGCACTTTTTTTCCAACCACAGACTCAAATGTGGTCCCTCGTACATATGTCACATATGACAAGATGGTCCTACCCTTTGACGAAGAGATTGGTTGGTAAACCTCATATCAATAGACTATTTGAGCTTAGTGTTGTGTCCTACATGAGTAGAACTTGTAAGCCCACAATCTAGGACTAACATGCATATAAATGGATCAGAGAGAACTAAAAATGCAAATAGTGGCCACTTACACTACTTTTTCCAAAGTTTTCTCACTCATTACTTTGAGTGAAGGTCATTTTGTTCACATACACCTCTATAGCTTAGTTTGGATCTTGACCATTCATATTATATGCTTAGGTAGTTTCCTTAGGTAATCCCTAGCCTCATAAATAACCTATTTCCCATTCTAAAAATACTATGATATCTTATGGATATTCCCATCCTTGGTATAATATAGGAGCTTTCCTAGTCCATGAGTTAACTTTACATAGGCAATCCATTCACTACAAAACACAATCTAGTCCTATATTCTAAAGTATAGCTATATAAGCTTCTTCTATTCATAGAATAATTGTATATAAATAACTAGCTCCATTTAGTAATATACCACAACAATAAGTGATACTCATTAAGAGTATAACCTTATCAATGAATGGCCTCAATTGAGAATAATCATATGAATAAATGATTTTTTTTTAGAGTGTATTGTCCTCGATTAAAAGGTTTCAAGTAAAGAGCCTACTCTTGTCAATATGACAACTTTGGTATTAAGAGTGCATTGCAACTACTCAAGTAGCAACTCTTAACTCCCTAGGTAATTCCCACCTACGTCTCTATACACATAGTATCTCATAAGCTGAAGTGATTTACTAAATCTCTAAGGTGAGTCTCAACCTCAATATACTCTAATCTTAGGATAAATTCATCAACCAATGACTGTCCTGATTATATAGGTTACTCTAACCTCATATATTCCAATCAAGACCAAGTGTACCACCCAATGCAGTAAGTTATACCCAACCTATAGGTATCAACAAGTATTCAAGTACTTATCCCCAAATTAACCCACTAGCCATATAATATATAATAAAATGACTTAGCTATGAGTAACTCTTAATTTATACTTGTTTAATCATATCTAGTATAATAATAATACTTATGACAAACAAATCCTTCTATCATGGAGTAAGTACAAGCACTTCACAAAACAGTAGAATAGCTTCTAATTTCTTTTTAGAACAATACCATTTTCCCCTAAATGCAAGTATTCACAATAGACTAATTAAAGAAATCATGAAACAACCTTTCAAAAGCTAAGACAAATAAAGGAAGATTATCCTCATTCTTGTTTTCTCTTATCCAATTGATTGACTGCAATTTAGCTTTCCCAAAATAGAAACTAGCTTAACTTTGATCTCTCAAGCGATGCCACAATAAACTTCTAACTCTTAAGTTGATAATATACTTCACTCAATATGCTAATACTCTCTCAAAATATAGCAAAATAATGTAGATAAGAAATGTAGAGCAAAAGTGTATGAAATGTTGAGCTCAATGCATCCCAAATGAGAGTTTAGCTCCACTATTTATACAACAGTAAAGAGACTTCTCATCCTACATAAAAGGCATGAGTATTGGTAGAAAAATCCATGCATAACAACTCACTCAACTTAGCTAAAATGTGGCACACAAATAAGAGTATACTCAATAGGTCAGCCTCACTTGTTGACAACATCTTATGACCATTTCAATTCAACACATGATGGAATAGATATATTCAAATTGATCTCAAAATGATTATCTACAACAAACAAGATTCACAAGGTGGCACCAAAGCAAGCATAAACCTCCTACATTTGGCATGGTTTTATACTTATTTGAATTAGTCAATGTCAAAAGTGCAACACTTAGCATTATTTTGACTTAGTCTTTGATGAGTTGATTCACCTCATAAATTAGTTGACTAGTTCATTGACCTATTGTACATAACTTTGCATGCATTTAACTGTTGTTGATATTTACTCAATGATGAGGCATTTTTAGTTTACCAAGTCTCACTCTTCATATCTTATTAATGGTTGTGAGTTATATTGTTGATAACTCATCTTTAATATGTTGCTAGCAAGTATAATATTTAGCCTTTACATTGCTTTTATAGGTTGCATACAATTGACCTATATTCATTTAGATAAATCAGCCTCTAAGCATATCTTATGTAAATTGACCTCAATCCCTGACAATGTGTTTTGAATTTTGAGCTAATCAAACATATAAGTGATGCAAGAACATTCAACCTAAGCACTAGCTGAATACATGATTCTAATCATATATTCCTTCATTCAAGTGCTTCATGTGTATATAATTTTATATTTCTCTACTAATGTAATATACATGTGGCCTTCATTTTATTTGCCTTAGTCTTTATAAGACCCCTTATGTTGGCTTATATATGTTGCAACTTGTTTTTGTATGTCAGGTTGTGTTTCACAAGAGTTACACATTGTATTAGCCATTCACTTAAATGGTAGTGATGCTCTCAAACTAAATACCACACATTTAATATACCCACCCTTATTATATTCCCATATTCATGTATACGTATACACACACACACACAAAGCATTCAGTGATATCATTATACATATCATTACTTACATTTATACGAAAGATAATAATATTAAATAATATCGACTATATATATATATAAATATATACATATACCTCTATGCTCATGTATAAGTACGTATACAGATATTTATGTATATATCTTATATATATACAATCTATTGCGCCATCAAGCACATACACAATTACCATCTTATTGATAGGAGATATGTGTGTGATGTATATGCACATAAATACATAGATGAAGCATTCATATGTATATACATTCAACGTATATTCAACTTAAAAATTAACCATAGTAACATTAGAACTCATAAGTTTCAACATATAAACATCATCCAAGCATACATTCAACAGTAATCAAGACCCTTACTAATGCATACACATTACACTAAGGATGACTTACCAATTCCCAACACAATGACTAGACTCAACCATTCTACTATGAGTGTGTGTATGTATAATCTCAGATAGGTTATGTTATTGGTTACCTAACCAAGATCTTCTCGAGTGATACTTCCCCTCCACTTGGAGGAATGAACTTGTCCCTGCAACTAGTTCAACACACTTGCAATGGTAGTTAGACATTCATAATAAATCCATATGCATCATAACTTAAGCATATTCATAAAGCAATAAATGTAAACATATTTACTCTTCAAAGCTATATTAAGAATTTATCAATACTTTCACATAATACCTATTCCAATATTCCATTCTTTTAGCAAGCATATTGATCTCATGTTTGCATTTACCATCTTATTTACTTGTGAAGGTAAAAGTAAAACAGTAACAACTAGATGAGGTGTAACAAGCTAAAACATGAATAAACACCCAAAGCAACAAACACAAGCATGACCTATGCATCCCAAATATAGTCAAAATTATAATGTCAATGATCAACATCACAAGGTACAAACATGCAAGCATAACATAAGATAAATACCCAAATCTATGGAAATTATATTTGATATGATAAATATAGCCCTTTCATCTATATAATTATCTCTGGAGGTAATCTCTTGAATAAAAGTTAATATAATAGAGAAAATTATCCATGGAGAGAAAGTGTTTAATAATAGATATATGAAGAACAATAGCTTTAACAATCAAAGTTAATATTGTTGTGGTCAATGCATTGTAGCTTGTGGACATTTCTGAGACCATACTTACTGAAAATTTATAAATATAGCTAGAACAAAACTAACAAAATCAAATACAAAAATTCTATGTCTAACCAATAAATATATAAGTTACATCTACCAATAATTAGATAATAATCTCTTCATAATAATGAGCCATTGGAACCTATAACCCACAAGCCCCATTGATGTAGTAGTAAGAAAATCAACCCATAATTGCATGTGATGCATTACATAGCTATAAATCTATCCAAAAACCTTTGCCAAGTTCAAAACCACAACCTTGGTTGATTTGCGACACCTGCTTTAGAGTTATCAAATAAGCCAAAAAAAATAAAAATTGGTGCCAATAAATACCTAAATCTACAACAAACTTGATGTGTTATTATAATAGTAGTTGAGGCCTCATTGGTACAAAATGTTTATGCTTGAGAGAGCAACATTCATTCATCGATGATATTATTCCAAAGTTCCTCTTTCGCACTAGCATAATGATGCTGATAAAGGGTAAAAAAAATAGATTTACATTTGCCAAGTGCATTTGCTTGAAATTTTATAGATTTGTATGAATAGATCCATTTTGTTGATATCCCACAATCATCATATTCATGAGATAATGTCTCCTTGATATTTTGTTATGAGTTTATTGATGAGCGTGTGTTGAAGAATTAGAATGTTAGCTAAATCTCTAATCCACTACACTTTGGACACTTTGTAAGAATTTCCCTTGTGTTGTTGGGGATTAATAAAACTTTCTGATGTAGAGCAGGGGTAGACAACTCCAAAAAGACCTCAAACAACTACTCTTTCAGTCTCTCAAACATCCAATGGTGGGGGTTTTGCTTCTCAAGCCTTCATTCACCTAGTAGCCTTCAACCAGGGTTTTTTCAAACATAAGTTTCAGGGCAGAATTCATTCGCCTAGTAGCCTTCAACCAGGGTTTTTTCAAACATAAGTTTCAGGGCAGACATGATATCACAAATGTAAATATAGTTCTAGATACCCATTTGGAATTTATTCAACATATCTCAGAAGTAGGGCAAGGTACTTTGTATGAAATGTATCAAGATTTGGATGTCACTCTGCTAATTAGGCCTAAAAGGTTAATTTAGGATTTAGTGCACTAGGGCTTGGTCAAAAAAAGGTTTCTAGAGATCTCCCAACCACTTCTTAGATTTGACGGGGTCCTCACATATCCAATGACATGTTCCACTTGCCAACAATACATTCCCCAACTCTCCTAGCACAATTTGCTACTCTTTTCATAGCTTCTTGGTCTAATACATGGGGATATTAGACCTTCAATTCAACCTAGCACATGCCAACCATCTTCCCTGCTCTTGCCACTTTGAGAAAACAAAATATATCCTAATCCAATCATTCCACTAAGTTTGAGGCCTTTTCACTAGTGGAATGGAGAGAAAAGAATTTTATTCACTCAGAGCCCACCCTAACTAGGGTTTCAAATGGTTTAGAGTAAAATTGCACTAATTTGCTTCAAACACAATGAAATCAGGTGCTACAAAAAGGAGAATTTAGGAGATTCATTTCTCTACAGATTCAAAAAAGTTTCAGGCCATGGGAAGGTTTTACACGTTTGTATTGTTCACCAGTTCAACAAAGAAAAATGTTATAAATGCAGAAAATAGAAATTTCTATTGATTATTCTTCAAAGAAACTTCAACAACCACTTTGGGTCGACATAACAAGGCTTTACAAGACATGTCCCTTCATCTTCCAATGGTTCACTACCTACCAATACAAAAATGCAAAAGTTGCATTGACAACATTTGCAACTTTTGTAACATTTACAATTTCTTAATGCCTTAACTCCTAGGACCCTACGAAGATGCTTACAAACATAAAATGGTCTAAGAAGACCTTATTGCATGAAGACAACTCAAAATAAAACAAAATTTCCATTTTGACCACCTTGAGGCATGAAAGCACACATGGGTGCCCTTGCACCACTTTCTAACAAGCTGACATGTCTCATATGTCTATCGACCTCTTAAGGTTGTGATAATTAGATCAAGCTTGAATACATATTTTGTCTTCAAATATTTATTTTGTTCAATAAATATATTAACATATTTTTGTTGACACTCCCACAAATCATTTCCTTCCACAAGATGACATCTCTTGCAAGCATCTTTATCGAACAACTCATGTGTCTTTGTCAACGCTTCAACTTTTAATTGACCAAACTCAAAACAATCATGGGTTCACATTCATGGAGCAATTATATATAAAAAATGGTGACAATTTTATGTAAAACGCTGAATGTTAAGTAGATGCATATTGAAAAAAATCTTTAATCAAATGATCTAATAAATTTCTCAATTAAAATTTTAATGTCTTAAATGAAATTGTGTGAAAAAGTTATTCAATCATGAGTCGTACACTCTCAATAAATTTACCACTCTAACAGAATAAATATTTGTATGAATGCAATAGAAATATTCCTATGAATCAATCATATTAAAACTTCTCAGAGGTATAATCACTACAAAATAACTCTCGAGCACATGTCAAAGTTCTATATGTAAAAGCTTTTACAAATCCACCATTATAATTTTTTAACATATGTTTCATCTTTAAGAAAACTTGATCAAGTACATCATTACTCTTGCATAAATCACAAGCTAGATAAGACATGACAAGTTGGTGTGGAATGCATTTGACACTCGAGGTGAATAAATTTGAATGCTAACATTTTGTTCCTGTGAATACAAATTGATGACTTCAATTTGACAAGTGATTGAATGCTTAAGGATAATTGAGACATTCACGACCAAGATTGGCCTAATAAGACATAACACATGATGATGCATGTCAATTCAATGGATGTAAATTTGTTAAAATTTGACAATATTAAAAATAAGACAAATAATAATTAACTAGTATAACTCAACTCCTTAAGAATAGTTAATTAATAAAGCATATGCACTTAAGATAGAGCATAGATAAGTGAGCAGTAATTAATGTGTTATACGAGAATTATTACAATGAATATTCACATATTATTACAAATAATATGCGCATATTATTACAAATAATATGCGCATATTATATGTTACAATTAATATACAAGTGCATCTAATATACTATTAATTAAATAGACTAGCATAGCATACATCACATCCACCTTTACACTTTCATTGTTAACACAATTGTAAGGCTTGACTAAGATGCAAGAAAGCCTTGAGCTTCAATCCTTGTATAGCAAATCCCATGGTGCTCACTATCAACATTCAATTCCCTTACCTTGGATGTGTGTAGGGTAATAGAGCTTGCAACTACCAAAGATCCATTTCTATCATGGACATGATAATAGAAAAAGGACAAGATCAAGCCACTTTAAAAAAAATCACAATTTTGTCTCAAAGATCCGAAAATTCCAATCATCTGAATCTTTTGATTTAGAATTCAATAATATATCTCAATTATTAGTCTTTTGCCACAACATCACATCTACTATAAATCATTTTTATTTGATTTCAAAGTATAAAATTCAAATCCTCTCATTTCATTTATTAGATAATCCATTATAATTATATTTAACTTCAATTCATTTATCAAACAAAACTCATATATATAATTTATTCACTAATTCAACAACTGTTAAATATTTTTGAAGGGCCATATTATTTCCCCTTCAATTACATATATACAATCTTTTAATCATGAATAAGTTATTTAGGGAAATATCTTTGAAAAGTGAGCAAATATATGTCACTTTTATAGCCAAGAAAACCAATAGTGGGAATCGCCTAGCCAACAGTCATTAACAAAGTAGGGGCCTTTTCACTTGCGATTCTTCATCATTTTCAACATTGTTTGACTGTTCTTGTTTGTCGCTAATGTTGTCTTTACTTTTGCCCCATAAAACAACATATAGACCTCCAAATATCATCACTATACCAATTACACTGTTGAAAGCAAAAGAAACACAATATAAGATATAATTATTATTATCGCAAGATATTCTCATTCCTATGGAAGCACACCATAGATTAATTACTTAAATTGTTAAAAACCTACCTTCCCACATGTATGGAATCACCCAAGAAGAAGAATGATAATATAGTCGAGCAAATAGTAGAGATTGGGTTGAATATTGCAACAAACACGGGCCCTCTTTTCTCAATACACCAGTATTGCAATGCATAGGCCAAGCCATGGCAAGTCAATGCCTATCAAAATTCAGCTCTTCAAAATTAATTACAAACTTACAATATTTGTTTCTTGTAAGAGATGGATAGCACTACTCTAGGATAATATTTACACTTACCCCATATATAATAATAACAAGTCCACTCCAATCCACAACCCATGATTCTCTATGGATGCCTTTGTCTAGTATCATTATGTAGATAGCAATTTCCATAGAGCCAAACATGGTTGTCATTGTTGTAAGAGATAATGGTGCTGGATACTTCTTCAACACCTTGGCCTACATGTATGGTATCAGTCACAAATATCTATTAGTAGAAATGCTAAGAATGAAAAAGATTAAACTGGACGATTAAATTCAATGAAAAAACAAAAAACTTTTATTTTCTAATAATTGAATCTATTCTGCTGATGGTGGCAAGACAAAAAAAAATAGTACAAATTATTATCAATTTGAAAACATGTTGACAATTTAAAAATATGTTGAATAAAGTAATAAAACTTTTATGCAGTTAACTTTATTCTATTAGCTAGATTTTATTTTAACTATTCAAATAATAATTAAAATATCAACCCAATTATGAACCCAAATAATACTAATTGAACTTGTGCGTAAGCATATTTCTGCAACGGTCCCACTAATGTCTATGAAAAGATTTCATTCTTTTAGACAATATATTTTGTGTGGAAATTATTGGAGAGGCTACCAATGGGAGTTCACCTGTAAAATCATTGAACATGAGAAGCACATGACTGCTGCAAAGAGGTAAATGCATCCTCTGATTCTTATGCCAGAACTCCCCTGTAGAATTTTATAAATAATATTTACTGGGCTGGTCTGGGAATGTGGTGTTGAAGGCCTGGTGTCCTTCATTAGAGTAGGACCAGTGATCAAACTCATAGCCAATGCTCCACCCACACAAATCACTGTGCCCACAATCTTGAATTGGCTGTAAGCACTTTTAATGTCTACTTTCTCCATTCTGCAGAGCAAGAAAACAGTACAACTGATACCCAGAAAAAAACAGGGAAACTCAACAAAATGACACGGAACAACAATAAACCAGTAGAAGAGTAGGATTGAATTACTCACCCCAAAGCCCATGCCATGAAAAAAATGATTCCAGGCGCCAAGTTTGCCATGGCAGTAGTAAAGGCAGGAGATGTTTCACTCAACCCCATTAACAGCAGAGCTTGATATGCTGAAACTCTTTCATTGCAACCCATGCAAAATTCAACACACAAAAAGAAAAAACCCATATTGGTTCAATTAATAAGGAAATCTCAGGTTAAAGTGAACTCACCCGGTGAGAGATATCAGAAGCACCTGAGCTAACAGGCTTAAGCTCATCTTGGACCGCTTTTCCCTGTAAAAAAAACCCTTAAAACGCTTTTAAAAACTAAGAACAGGGTGGTGAATAGAATTGAATCAAATGTGTATTGTTAGCATACTTCTCGATAAACAGGGCAAGGGGGCACAATATGCAACCCCCCAAGCCATAGGCGGCGACAGCAAGAGGCAAAAGGTTTCTTCCCTTTGATTTTTCCTTCTCCAGAAGAACAGCGAGTACCCCATAAGATATTTGAATGCCCACCATGGAGGCATATATGCTCATATCCTCTAAACCCATGCAAGATCGTCTGTTACAGAGCATTATGGCCTTCTTCTAGGGGGGACAAATATTCACAGAAAAACTAAAACATTATTATCAGTAGAGCTGCAAATAGATCATAGAAGAGAGTTCCAAGGGCGTTATCATTCATTCATTTTTTCTTACAGATTGTACAACAACCCATGTCGTTTTCATATACGGCGTTCTAAATTTGGTTGAACTGGTTTGTGGATGATAATGTTTCGTAGGGAAATGAAGATGGATTTATCAATAGCTGCTTATTTGTGCCTGGTGACTTCAGTTTTTGGACTGATGGTAGAGATTGGGTTAGCTGTGTAGCTTGAAATTTAAGATTATTGTAGGATGTATTTTTTAACCAATCTGTTGTGGAGATGGGTACTTCTCAACAAAAATTCAACTTTGATTATTGTAAGATGTACTATTTAACCTAATTCATCTTGATTGTTATACATATCTATGTCATTTTTTAATGTAGTTTCGTATTTATGTTGATTATGTCATTTTCTATTTCGTTTTGTATTTATTTTGAGGAGATATTTTTATTTATGTATATATTGTTAAATGATGTAATTTTATGTGAAGTTGGTTCATTTTCTGTCTTTATCTATTTCTATACACATACACCTCTAAATATTTAGACATCACATCATCTTTATTTACACATGTTTTAAGACATTTACTTTTGCATTTATTGCATTTATCTATACATCGACTCTTTTATAATCATTATAGACATCTAAAATCATCCACACCTAACCACGCTTTTATCCCTCCAAAGTATTAATTAAATAAGACCAATTATTCATTTGACTTCTCCAATCATTTTCCTAACATTAATTAAAAAATCGACCATTTAATTAATTAATCCATTCTTTAACCCCTTTCCTCTACAACAATTTATCTAATTTGCAATTTATTTAATTTGCATAAAATCCACCTCAACTAATTAATTGACTAAAATCAATTACTTAATAGATTAATCCACTTGCACAAATCAAAATTTGTGATTAATCTAATTAGTCTCTTATCACATCCACCCATAAAACCATCTATTTATCATAGAAAATCCTACCCTCCTTTAAATATGTGATTCTCATACATGTGAGACCTTTAACTTGTCGAATCTCACATCCCCATGCGATTCTCACACATGTGCGAGATCAATCACATGTCAAATCACAAATTCCAATGACCTTTCACACACATGTAAGAACTTACAATCTCCACCATTTGATCAAAATCAAATCAATATTTATTTTAAAATTTTAGAGTTGGAACATGCAATTATTTAGAATAATTTATTAAAATGAATGTAGAAAGTAAATAAATAAAAAGTATTAGATGAAATTTAATCAATGTAAATGTAATTTAATATTTTTGTATTTGATTTATTAATATATAGAAAAATTAAAAGTAAGATGAATGATTTAGAGTTAGGAATTTGATTGGAAAATATAATTAAATATTTTTGTATTTGATTTATTAATATATAGAAAGATTAAAAGTAAGATGAATGATTTAGAGTTAGGAATTTGATTGTATGTTATATTGAATCATTTCTACTATGGGAAAGTGATACAAGCAAAAGTGATATGTATAGACAAATTTGAAGTTTGATGCATGGATCTTATGTGTGTTAAAGATTGATACCTACTTGTGTATTTGTCTCTCTTTTGTCACTTATTTTAGCTATTTGGTTGTGTTTGGTAACACCTTTGTGAAGTTTGCTAGATAAGGATCAATTCTCCTTTCTTCAAACTCCTACAAAATTGAATTTAATTACTTTTGATACAATTGAAAAAAATTAATTATGTAGAGAATGTCCTAGATGTTGGTGCAAGTAGGTGACATAGTATGATGGTATAATGTTGATTCTAGTTGCTCATATAAGATGATTTGAAATGAATTAGAGTTGGTGCTTAAATATAACTACTAAAATGTTCAATGAAACATTTCACACTTGGAGTTAACACAATGATTAGAAGGAAGGTTTGGGTCAACCCAAATTTAAATTTAAATTTTAGAAGTTCTAAATTCA
Organism: Sequoia sempervirens; assembly: GCA_007258455.2. Classification (NCBI taxonomy): domain Eukaryota; kingdom Viridiplantae; phylum Streptophyta; class Pinopsida; order Cupressales; family Cupressaceae; genus Sequoia; species Sequoia sempervirens. Next base: position 214,995,046 of record VDFB02000015.1, on the reverse strand, counting down.
TTTCCATAAAACACAAATTGATCTCATTCACTCAAAAAATTGGATATATTAACCTTGATGAGAAATGTATAAGTTGAGGATTGAAATCAATTAATAAGGATGAGTGTAGATGGAATCAAGTAAGGTTTGGTTTATGTGCTATGTTTAAAAAAAAACATGCCACTTATTAGTTTTTATTATATAAAAAAGAATGAAGTCAGAGTACCCAAAATGAGGGTGAAGTGCAATATATGTAATTTTTACCATTACAATTTTAATAGCAGTAATCTATTAGAATATGCAGTTTTCTTCCCCATCCTTTCTGTCTCTCTATACATTTGGTAAATTTTCTTTTGTATGTTTGAGATTAATTATAATGTAAAATCTCCAAGTTCCAAAATTTTCTAAAAAAATAAGTGTAAGATGGGTTTAAGCAAATGAATAATTTAGGATTTAAAAATATTCAAACATATTAATACCAACAATAGGTATCTTTCATCTCAACATTTTTGTCATTCATTTCAAAGGATCTTGGATATTTTTTTTGTAAGTAGACAACTTTGTCTTAGTCTAATTTTTCTTGTCTAGGTCTTTTAATGAAAGAGAGTGAATGCAAATGTAAATATCTCTATATGAGATATTAAAAGATTAAATAATTATTAAATAATTTAAATAATTGGAAAATCAAGAGTTAAAGAAAAATAATTTGTTTTTTGGAGTTTGGGAATGACATTGATTTGATTAACTGATATGATGTGACAAATGACTAGAATTTGATTTTTTAGAAAAAAAGTGCATACCTTAATTTTGTATTCTCTTGTTTTACACTTTTTGAGTGCTTCGATAGATTCAATGTTCTAATGTTCAATTTGTTCTATTTTTTTATAAGTTAATCTAAAATTTGAAGCCTACTACCCTTCAACCTATCCCATTCCTTGTAATAAGAAGAAGAAATAGCCTTACAAAATGCACTATTTTCCTAGATTGAAGAGGAAGGAGTATTTTTTGCTAATGATTCAATATTATATCAAAACAACCCAAAGTGTAGTTTGACTACTTCATAAGAGAAAATAAGATAACATTGGAGAATCATGGTCCTAAAGTGAAACTATTACCTATAATTTGCTTAGTCACGAGTTTCCTAAATAAGGCTTATCAAAGATTAAAAACTATAAGAATGAGTCATCAACCTTATATCATGAAAGAGTAGCTTGTTATTCCTACTAATGTCACTAGTGAAAGGCTAAAATTTTGAGATAATCCAAGTTAGGCCAAGAAGATCCAAGTTCTAGATCCATCAACATAATTGACTAGCTAAAAAAATAACTACCAATGTCTTGTTATAGGAAGTGTTGTCCATTCTTGAGTAGAGAAAGCTACTCGAAGAAGCAAGGATAATAGGATTTGACTAAGAGGGCCACTCAAACTAAAAATAGTACAAATCAATAAAATATGGCAACTAATATACCAACCATATTTGATAATGTGAATAATAAGATTAGTAAATTAAAGCCAATGCCTTTTTATTTAACACTCATTATTGAAAAAATATTCATAATGTTATGATATATTTTAGTGCTAGTACTATTTTCATGCCTAAGAAATTTTTTGATACATTAGAACTCGCATATGATCCTATACAAAAACGAATATCATATAGTTAGATGAGAAAATGAGATAAACAATGGGTATCACAAAATATCTTCATATTTTATATTCTTGTTCAAATATAATAGTCCCACAAGATTTAGTGTTATTTGATATTCCACCAGGATTTATTTTGTGCTTATCTAGAGAGTTCACCATAAAAGTAGGTGACCATCTCTCTTTGAATTGAACACATCTTATTCTAAGGATTGGGTATGGGTCCAAGTTAAAATTCCTAACCAAGCCTATCTTAAAGGAGCATATTACCATGAGATGATTATGTACTTTGAACCAAATCATACTATGATCATGATGGAACCCCTTAAAAATTTTGGTTCCATTTCTAAATTCTATAAAATTTGGTTGATTTCAAGTATCTGAACTATGTGTTTCGTCCACTATCAATGCCCTTGGGTTTGTGTTTCAAGTATCTAAACTAAGGGTTTCTGAAGAATTAGAGTAGCACCCTAGTTCTATTTTTGTTTTTGATAACACTGCTGCCACAATGGTGGGCTTGTTTTCTTCAGCAAACATGTAATTTTTATTATAAATTTTGAAGTTGAATTTCATTATGTATTCCTACTGTGTAAATAACAAAAGGTTTTTCATTGCATTCATACTGTTTTGTAAAATTGTAGGTTGAAAAACACTGGGTGTTATGAAACTTGCAACCCACATACTTGAAAGTTCAAGTATAAGCCACAATGAAGCTATTCATATGTATATCCAACAAAACAAGTTGTTGAATTACAAACATGGAGAACTAAATTACAATGAATAGTAAAATAGTAAGAGCTTGTACTTTAAGATTGAATATGTCCATTCATTGTTCCTTAAGTCAAAATTTCAATTTGTAATCTAAATTTTTCAAATAGGGAAACTAAGAAAAATAGAGGGGGAAAATTGGTCATAGACCATGGAAAATATCCTCCACATATATCAAAGATTTGAACTATATGATTAAGGTATGTGGGGAAAAGTTGAGGAAGTGGATGCATGTGAATTACAACACTGATTGGAGATGTTAGCCTTAAAGACTTCCAACCAAACCAAAGTACCAAGCAAGGAAATGCCACATGGCCTCTTTTATTTCATTTGACATTTAATTCTTTGCACAAGAGTAACCTTGGGATAAGGACAATTGAGGGGTAAGTGGTCAAGCCTCTAACTATTAGGCCATATGTAGTCTTTAATAAAGTTGCAAGGAATAATAGTGTGAAAGAAAATATAAGTTTGAATTAGGTTAATGAAATAAATATAGTTAACTTTGATAATTAAATTGAAATTGATAATTGTAATCATTTATAAAAATTAGATGAGTGGGTTAGGTGTATTGAGTTTTAGAATTGATGATGAAAAATGAAGTTTGTAATGTTGTTTTGAATCAATTTATCATTATTATGAATTTATCTATTTTGATTCAATGAATGTTTGAGAGTCTATAGTGGTATAAAAATCTCTTGGGTCAATTCTAACTATCATGAACTTGATATATCATGCAAGAACGATTTGAGTTATGTGAGATTGATCTAATATAATGTGTATTTGAAAAGATGCTCACTTTTTCCTCTAGATATCTATGTTAAAGTGGTGCCTAGAGACATTGTTTAGGATTTTTTAACTTGATTGATGAATGCATTCTCCTAGGTCAAACACACTAGCAAATTAAATTAACTACAATGAAAGATATTAAAAACATTCACAAACATGCAAGTGGCTTATATGATATCAATACAAATTTAACTCCTTTATTGCCCTTTAAAATTGAAGAGCATGCTCTAGGTAACTTGTGTGTGTATGTGTTTAAGTATACGTTGAATAAATACTTAAACATCATGGCGTTCTGACATCTTGCATGGAACATGTGTTAGGTTGGCTCATAACAACCAATAGAAGGGGCAAGAAAATTGGAATTTGAATTTGTACTTGTGGGATTTAAGGATTATGCTTATGATCCTCAAGATCAACTTGGTTCAATATTGAGCCCTATGGAATGTTCTACAATGAAAAGATGGTGATCTTGGAGTGGGGAATAAATGTATGGAAAGAAGTGTTAATAAGAATGAAATAGGGATAAGTAGATAAAAAATATATTGAAATATATGCAACAAGCTACAATGAAGATGGATAGGGATTAGGCCATGAACTCAAGACGGGAATATGTCACTTATCAATATATTATTGCATTAAGACATTCTCATGAAGGTGGGGATAAATGGGAAATGGCACAGATATAGAAACAATTAATATCTTAGTGAAAAGTGAGTCACTAATTAATTGACTAATATGGATGGTAACTTATTTATATGCCACAAACAAAATCAACTTAAGATCTAAATGAGAACCAAGTTTGGAATTTTATACTAACCATCCCTATCAATTAAAATTTTATGACATTTGTAAATTTTCATTGCTATCATTTTAACTTTAAACAAACATATTAAACTAGTAAAACCTTTTATGAAGTCAATTTCATTCCACAATATATGAGGCATTGATTTTACAAAGTAAAAATAGTAGTATCACATTGCATGATAAACACGAAACTATAAAAAAATGATTCACTTATGTAATAGTCATTTATAAAATTGTTAGTTATACCTTCTTTACCAAGTTAATGAGTTGTTAGAAATAATATGCAATTTATTCATTGTGAAGAAAAGAAATGAAAAAATCTATTAAATAGAATTTTGAACATTAAAGTTTGTATCAATACCAAGATTATGTGTTTTTTACATATGTATTTTAAATAACAACATTTCAACAGTGTGTTTGTGTATGACAAAGTGTAGGTTATAAAACACATCGTATTTTGAAGCATGCAAATTTCTTATAGTAGGTAGTGTGTGCAATGTGAAGGGCATATTGTGAATATGTCATAACATGTAGGTTAAAAAATAAAGAATGTTTTGACACAAATTTCTAATAAGATATTCATAATTATATTTATCTACATATACATTTTAAATAACATCACCATTTTATTACAATGTGTTTATGTATGTGAAATTGCAAGTTTCAAAACCCATTACATTTTTCTTAATAATCTTATAATAAAACATAAATCATTATATATATATATATATATATCATAAAAGTTATTTTTTATCCAAAAATTAAATTATTTATCATACTTTTTTTATTAAATAAAATAGTCTATAATATTTAACTATACATAAAAAAAATCACAAAATATTTCTTTCTAACATTTTTAATATTTATTGATAAATATTCATGCATGACAAATTCACCTCAAGTAAAATTCACCACCAACAATGAGCACTACTAGGAAAAATTAATGGTATTAACATTTTTAATATATATTGATAAATATTAATGCAATTAATTTTTCATGGGGTTGAATTGGTGGTGGTGAATTTTACTTGTGGTGAATTTTACTTGTGGTGAATTTTCCTAGAACCGTCGGTGAGTGAATTTTCCTAGAGCTTGTTCACAATCATATTTCTCACTCATAATTAATGTAGATATATTCTTTTGTCATAAATTTTTCAAAACCTAACACCAATAATTTATTTATATTTCTATTATTTTTGAAAATTCAACTCAATTTTTAAAAATTGAATATTCGATATAAAAAATAAATTATACAATTAAATCCAAAAACATCCAAAAATTGAACCTTAAAGTTTTATTAAAAATCAGAGGTTCAATAAATAACTTTTTAAATACTTGAAAATGACTTCACACTAAACTTAAATAGCAGGTTGATAGTGATTGATCTCCAAATTAAAATTTTAATCACATGTTTTAGAGGAAGGGTATTGGATGCATTTGTTGAAGCACAAACACTCATAACATATTCATTGGAGTAAAATAACTACATCCATGGCATAATCTTGCTTCACATATCAAACACCTCAACATCTTAAACATCTTGCATATTAATATTCGATATCTTAACTCCTAAGATATCAGAGACACAAAATTTCAAATATATTTATAATCTTTAGTTATTGCTTTTTTATGTGTGCCGTAAGGATTAGCAGAAAGAAATGAGATGACTTTAGGAAAAGAAAGAGTGATTTGTGGGAGATATACTTGAGATCTTTGAGGCTCAGACTGGATAGTGCCATGAGAGCAGCCTTTGTCAACATCAATATCCCGAATGTCTGTTCCAATTCAGAAGAAACTTCATTGAAAGCGAGAAATATTTTTGAGACCACCATAGGCATAGAATCTCCAATGACTCCAAAAATCGACGGACTTTGATTATGAATTTCCAAATTCAAATTGAAAGTTTGGCGTTGATGCAAGCAATTTTTCCAAAATCTCCTGAACAAGGACTCATATGGCCCCTCAATTCCTGGGCTGCTTTTTGAAATCCACACCATCAAACATAGACAAAGCTTGTAAATTTTGGCTGCAATATTAAAACGAAAACAAGTAAACATTTATTTTCAGAAAAATACATGAACTGAACTTTCAAATAATAAATATATTGTTCTGACCATTATGTGATACAAGTTTATCTTTGTTCACAATCCACACATCGTAGGACTCTATGGTGTGCCTTTGGACATAATCCACTTTGCCTGCTGCTATCATCTTCATCTTTTTGTCCATTCTTCTCAACTACCAGAGGCTCTGCTTTCAGGGCGCGACTATTCTCCTTAAGAAAAAGGCATGTTCATTTTATAACTCCCGCCCATCATTTTGAATCTCCTGCTTTTAGAATTTCGGCTTGTTTTAAATCTCCCATTTTTTAAAATTCCTGCTCTTTTGTAGGGATAGAAAGCTTTGTTGACTGATGACAACAATAGGCATTGATGGGAACTAGAGGTGATGGCTTACTGCATGGTCCCATGGGGGGGCTTGGGCTTCTATTTTCATGGAGTAGGAGGTCCCATGGGAAAAAAAAATTGTGCTATGGGATTAATTGGAATCTTTTCCAGAAAAATAGGAGCCCCTACAGTATAGGAATGAATATTTCAGCTGGTGAAATTGGGGTGGGGCTAGAAATTGCCCCTACAGCTTAGGAGTTTTTTATGCCACTTGTCTCTCATCTAAAATTTTCAATTCTTATTAGAAAATAAAAATGAGAGAATTTTATTTATTTATTATTTTTTATCAAAGCACTACAGTTCATTCCTTAAATTTTGGAGTTTAAAATTTTAAGCAGAATTGCAAGATTAAATCCATGGGACCAAGAACTTTAAAATATTCCTAAAAAAGCTAAGCAACATACGCTGAGATTTTTAAGGAAGCCCCCTCCATGGGACCGTACCTTAACAAGGACAGCATGATTCGATAGCTTAGACCGTTAGCAGCAGGCTCGTGGGTCACAGCTCATCAGACAGTACTTCCTGCAAAAGCAGCTAGTGGGTCAACCCAGTGCCAACACATCGTAACCCCAACGGAAAATGGAAAGGGAAAAACCATTGACTGGTCAGAGCTTAGTGTGTGACACTTAAGCCCAGCCCTCCTTTCATACCTCCACAGGTGAGACTTTTATCTTCCTTATTTCCATGCAATCTGATCACACACTTATTTGGCACACTTTATACAACCCTTCTCACTGTGCAACACCTCGTTCACTCTCTTTGCATGGATTTTTAAACTCTGCACATCTCCTCTACAATAGTAACCCCTTCCCCTTCTCGATGCTGCCTCACTATTCCTTCATACCAGGGATCACTACTTTATCCTCCCTTCTTCACACATTTAATTCTAATTAAATCATCCTCAAGTTACTCGCAGCCTATACTCTGGGTCGAGCGTCCTCTCTGTGAGTTTCTAGTTCAAAACCCAGCAACCTATTTGTCTTTCATCTTAGATTTTCACATCCTTTCACCATGCGGTTCTCCTTTACTTGGTCATGATTTAAATTGTCTTTGGTATCTGCTTGTGTATTACCAAGGCGTCGATATAAAAGTCTTCAACTTTCTGTGGGCGTTGCCTTCCAATCTAACTTCTCTTGCTTTATATATCTTCCATGACCTTTCTACATGTTCGCGCACCCTAATGGTTTCCAATCTGCTCTGAATTTACACGTAGAATTTCCAAATCCCTTGGCATTACATGCTCGATGCCTCCTCATGGTGCCCCATCACCGTTCTTACTTTCAACCGCTCTCTATGCCTGAAATGGGTTGCGGCCATTTTCTTGTGCAGTCCATATCTTTCCTGCACAGGTGTGCAACCACCTTCCCAAACCACATAGTATCACATACATCCTGAGCACAACACCACCTTTCGTGTGGAGCAAAATATTTTTGGAGATCTTTTGGAAGGCTTCACAAGTTGGGTGCTTAGTTTCTTATGCTCAAATAGAGTTGCATTGAAAGGCAAGGTATAAGGTCCATTTAATGAATTTGAGTATTTTTTTTTTAATATTGTTTCCTCTTGTTTTCATTTTGGAATGCCTAGTGGGACCCCATGTTCTAAATCAAAACATTTTTTTGAGTGTTTTTGTGAGTTTTAAGCCACATGTTCTCACTTCAACACATCCACTACGCTTCAATGTTTATCCTTCATAGCTCAATGTATCCACCTCTAGCGAATTGTGTCCACTTACATGTTGGGATGCCTTCCCCCCAATAGCCCTAACTTCATTTCTCTTTCATTTTTCAATATTTTGATAAATTTTTAGGCTTATTTTGGAAGGTTTTTAATTCTTGATCTAGTTATCATGCTTCCCTAATAGATTTCTTGTAGATTTGACTCTTATCTTGTAGTTTTTATTTTATTTTTTAATTTCAAATATGAATCAACATATCTACTTCAGAGTTCAATGTGCCCACCTCTAGAGTGACGTGTCTAGTGTGAAGAAACACAATTCAATGTGTTTACTTCATAGTTCAACATGTCTACCTCTAGAGTGACACATCTAATTTGAGGAAACATAAATCAATGTGTTTGATTCGTAGCTAAATGCATCTACATCTAAAGTGATGTGTCCATCATGAGGAAACATGAGTCAATGCATCTTCTTTACAGTTCAATGTGTCTACCTCTAAAGAGCCATGTCTGCTTCTATTCTAGGAAACTTCTCTTGTATGACCCTAGCTTCATTTTTCATTCATTTTTTGGAATTTTGATAAGTTTTCGGGTTTATTTTGAAGGGTTTTTTATTCCGAACATATTCTTCATGTTTCCATAATCATTTTCTTGCAATTATAACCTCTATTTTCTAGATTTCATGTATTTTTTAGCCTCCATCTTGAGACATCTTAGCATTCTTGATACATCTTTGTTGTCTCTTGAGACATCTCTACTTCTTGAGATGTTTGTGCCACCTCATGATACATTTCTATATTCATAAGATGTCTCTACTACCTCCTAAGACATTTTAGCAAGTAAGAATGGTAAGTTCAAATAAAATCATGTCTTAATTTAATTTTCTTGGGGTTTTAAGCTTTTCACTAATAATCTTTTGTAGCCTAACCCCTTGTTTATGTAGCCCCTTGCATGTACACATATTTTTGTAAACTAGACTAATGAGTTTGTTGTAGGCTTGATTATTGATGACTCATCTTTCCATTAATTTAGTTGTACATTTAATTTTTATAAGGTTAAATGAACAATTATTTATTGTGTTTGTGAGACAAATTGGTGTGCATGTTGGGTCAGTGTAGGATCATGATGGGAGTAAGTGCACAAAGATGGAGGCCCAAAAAGGGGTCTTAAATGGCCACTTTTTTTGAAATAAGGAAATATTGACCTTGGATGAGGAATTGAGGATAGTTACACTCAAAATTTTAAGATGCAACAAAAACAAGAGTGGTAGTGCTCTGAATCTACTTTCTAAACTACTATTTTTTTTAAATGGTAGAGATTAACGGGTTCAAAAAGGGGGGCCACACAAATTGGTCATTTAAAAAAAAAACATAACATATAGCACTTGTTATGGCCCCCCTAAAATGTTAAATTATTTTTAGTATTTTTAAAATTGTTTCAATGAGAAATTATTTAACACCATGTAGTTTATCCTCGATTTATTTGGTAATTTTTTAATGAGTATATGATTTTTTTACTAATTTTATGGTTGAGGATAATGTTCAGGGTTGAGGGTATAAGGTTAAGTGTATAGGGTATATGGATTAGGGTTTAGGATATTGTGTATAGGGTTTAGGGTATGGGTTAAGGGCATAAGACATAGGGTTAAGGGTTGAGAGTGTTAGGTTTAGGTTTTAAGTATAGGGATTGAGGGACAATGTTCAGGGTTTAGGGTACAAGGTATAGGGTATAGGGTATAGGTTATAGGGTATAGGGATGAGGATTAAAGGTGTAGGATTTAGGGTTTAAGGTAAAGGGTTGAGGTTTGAGGGATAGTGTTCATGGATGAGGATATAGAGTTAAGTGTGTTGGTTATCTTTTTAGAACCAAACTTAATCTTAGTCCTAACCTATTAGCTTTTCACAACCCAATTATCAGTTAGGTTGAGGATTGGCCAACACCTAAGTAGAGTAATTAATACTTTACTTCTTCTCTTTAGGCTCTGTGAGACCTAGAGAGGGTAATCCCACACATACTCATAATATTTCACACTTGGTTAAGAGTATTTCTTCACACAAATGCACTATCTCATGAAAATCACCTTATCAAAGGCTCGACAAACCTGAGATAGAAGTGTTACTTATTTCAAGGAGTGCGCTTTCATACTTAGAGTTGGGACAATGTAGTTTAAAGTATTTTGTGAGTCATTTTTCATCTTGAATCCTAGGCCCAATTCAATACTGGCTCAATTAGCCATAAGATAAACTAATAAAACAATTAGTGCTTTATTTAAGGGAGAAAGAGTCACAACTAGTAATCAATTGATAGTACAATTTTGATTGAATTTCAGAAATAAATGGACCATTAGAATGTTATTTTGTAACATTTAACTCACTGTGTATGCAAAATATCACTTCCTTACTGAATCCTATATCCTTTTCTTACAAAATAATGAGCTCATTTTAGCATTTAATTAGTTCATTGAACTAAAGCATTAAAAAAATTCACACATTTATGTGCAAATGACAAAAAGATAAATGAAACTGTCATTAACAATGTCATTCATAGCTTGAAAGAAAACACATAGGAGAGCAACATTTTGAAACTATAATTCTTCTTTATTTTTTATATTTCCTTGTAAAACCATATTTAAGATTTGTGCATACAGTATAAATTTCATCTTAAACTTCTGATATATTTACTACAATGTCCTATATTCTATTATGCTTTTATAGCATAACATTTACTGTGACCATATCTAGACTCAAAATTCTAAACTCTCTTTTTCAGCCATGAAATCCCCTTTATATATGCAGGGGAGCAACAAGCACCTGACTGAATTACAATTTCGATCTTCATTTGAATTCATTTCAAAAACCTAATTCTAACTGAATCCTCGAAGAACTCCCACGTGGTTTCATAAGCAATCATTTGTGAATAGGGGAGGACAAAAGGAAAAAAACATGTGCAGGATATTAGCCATCATTGTCACAACATTTGTTGTTTGAAACAAAAAAGATTACATTCATATCTTCTTGAAGACCTTCCACATCAACATGAGAAAACAAAAGACAAACCACAGTCATATGAAAACAAATACCTCCTATGCAAAGATCATGGTGTCATCAAAAACTAAAAATAGGAGGTGACCCTATTCAAACTCACCAGCATCCAAATATGCCCGATCGCTCCTTGTCCTCAATGCAATTGGAGGGATTACTGAGTATGCCGTCATCAGAGCTCCCATATGGCACCAGGGAACGAAGGTACTGGCCATAGTCCTAGTTGGTATCAACTTCAACATCCGAAGGAGAGTCCGAAAGCACGATAGGAGAGTTGTGTTTACCTAGGTAGGCCCTATGGCTCTTCTCCTTTTTCTTGGCCTTCTTCATTGGTAGTGCTAGTTCCTTGCCTTTGCACTCGACCACTTCACCTGGAAGGGTCCTATTCCTCAAGCGGTAAGTACTCTACACAATTGACTTCTTCTTATGGCCCCTATCCCTCCTTTTACCCTTTGAAATCTCAAGAGAAGCCATGGCTTCCTACTCAGCTATGTCTTCACGGCACTCAAACACACTTAACTAGCTAGACCTCCTAATAGGTTGAATTATTGCACCAACTTTTCCCATTTTCTGTAAAGCTAGAAGGGTGATAATTAAAAATATTTTTGACTCAAGACCCACAAGAGAAGCACCCTAATCCCAATAATTGTAGATAACTCAAGCAACAAAAATCCAAAATAGACCAGGGAACCTAATTTCATACCAATTTTCTCAAGATGAAAACACTGAAACTCTGCTTAGGAAACATTACGGCCCTTTAAATCTCCTTTACTACACACGCCTTCTTCTATAGACTGAAAAGATAGTGTGAATAAACAGCGATCAACCTGCATTAAATAGAAAATTTGAGCATGCAGAATTAATGACTTGAAAACTCCTTACGCGAGTGAATTGGTAACTTATCAGCTTGGCTCTAAATCCGGACCATTCATCTTAGAGCAATTAAAACTTCATCTAAGGTGGCCATGAGCATTTTTTTTTACCATTATCAACTTGCTCCTTGAAAATAGCGAGGCTATCTCAAATGATGCCACGTTCTTTTTTAACCTTGATTAATCATAGCTGATTTGAAAATTAGCATGTATCGCCAACGTAATTCATGCTTTTCATTAATATCGACGAAGTACATAGGACCAATTTCTTAGAGGGAAACTTTCTTTATATGCTTCATCGCTAATCCTCCCCAAAATTTAGGGTGCAATTTAGCAATGAAGTTATTTATGTGATGATTTTCAGTCCATTAGAACATCTCGTTTCAAAACTTTATCAACAGTTCTCCAGTCCTCTCGCTGCTTTCCTTTTTACTTTATGTAGAATCCCAAAGATCATGCCACGTTTCCTTTTTCATTAATGGTCATCGCTTGTTGCTGATCTACTTCATCCTCACCCGGCTCCATCAGCAATGTAAACATCTCAGAAATGATCTTTATCCCCTAGTTCTACGGCCTGACCTTTGGTCACATTCATCCTTTCGTCACACATCACTAATTCAAACCTTGCACCGAGGCTTCTATATGCGACAAGAGATGTTGTGGACGCATCAGATTTAGACACGTACAACCTGCATAAAACAAATGGCACAAAAGACATCGCTCATAGGATCATATCACATTAGCAAAAGAAAAACCCTTTAGAGGACATCCATCGCTTATTGCTAATTTAGAACTCAAGTTCTAAAACAAATCTACGATGAGCGATGAAGTTATTACATAAGGCCTTTGTTCATCGCTAATTCTCCTCATATATTTTGAAAGCAATTAGCGATTAAAATATTTACAACATTTATAAGGTCCATTGTGTATCGTTGATGTGAGACTTTACAAATTCAAAACATGTCCGCGATCAAGCGATATACAAGAAATCACATCACATCACTCATCGTTGTTCTAAGTTTATCTTTTTATGGCCATCCGCGATGAGCAATAAGAAAATAAAGCCAGAAGCATCGCTCATCACTATTACAAATTTGAAGGCTCAAAATCCATTAGTGATGAGCGATATCAAAGGGAAAACATCAATCCATTGCTCGTCGCTAATTCAAGGTGTGACCCAATGAATAAATCAGAGACGAGCGATACAACTATGAGATCCATCGGGACATAAGTAGGAACTTTTTAAGCACGTGCTCATTAGTTGTTCTAAAAGAGGGGACTTCTCTAGGACGACATAAGAATAGTAGGCTCAAGACTTCTAAATCACGCAATACAAAGGATGTAAAAGTTAGGTGATTCAAACCTAGACATGAGAAGGGCCAGTCACATGATGACATTTAATGAACATGATTTTTTTTTGTGACCGACAATAGGAAATACCAGTAAACAACATAATAGAATGCCAAGCAACTAAAATGAACAAAACCCTAAACCTCATATAAGAACCCTACAATAGATGTAGCAAAGATTTTTAGGTAAAATTTCTTAGGGTTTTAATATGAGCACTCTAGATTTTGCAAAATTCGAAAGTGCCATTAGTGGCTCTTTCTGGGGATGTTTGTTCCTTAGTGAACAGAGCAAGAATTTAGATCCTTTGGAGAAGCATACCAGGTGCCTACTCCATTGGGCAACAGAGTCAAAAGGTCATCTATGTCCTTGACTGCTTTGGCTTGACAAGTCAAACCATATATGATGGCCCAAGGCCACCAAAATTGTAGGCCTTTTCTTACCTCTGTCATAGACAAAGTTTTCATCACACCTCACTGAATCCAATCTAAAGACATTACTGGAATATGCCCAATTAAACATGTTGGCATCTCTTAATAACTTAACAACTACAACATTATCAACAAATTCATAACTAGCATGCATTTGAGAATCAAGCATACCCTTAAAATATTGATTATGTTGCAATGACTCACAAATTTTGTCATTCAAAATATTGTGAAGTTGAAAACAACTTTCCTTAATGTTTTTCTCATTACCACACTGCAAGAAAATTCCATCCAACTGAAAAATCTGGCACTCATACTCTGCCACATAGCTGGGATTATCAAGCTCAATCTGATTAGTAGTTTGCATGTCAAAGGTGAAACAATTAAAATGACCAATCAAAAGATTATGCACATCATGCAAACTATCTCCAAGTTTATGTAAAGAAATACACTCATACATTGGCACATCCTGTAACTGTGCCTCAACATGTTGGTGTAGAGAATCACCAAGAATCTCTACCCTATCCTTATTCTTACTCACTCTGATACTTTCAGCATTCACATCTTGTTCAAAAGCGAGTAATTCTAGTTCCAAAAGATAATCTATTTTTCCTTTTAAATCAGCCCCTATATCCATATAAAAGAATTCATAACTAGGCTCATCAAAATAAGGAAATAGATACTTATCCAAATCTGCATTAAAATTCTCAAAATCTTGCTTATAAACTTCATGGTTATTTCTTGTTCTTAACTCATTAACACAAGTTTCTAAACTTGCATCAGTCTGCATACTTTCATGCTCATCATATAATGCATCATTACAATCAAAGGGTTGCTTGCCTTGATCCATATTACCCTCATGTTGACCAACTGGTCCATAACTAGAAGGAACATCAGATACCCATGTTTCATATCTTTCATAATAAAGACTATCATCACTGTCAAATATGAGTAAATAAATTTTAACCTCCAGTTACAAATAATAGTTCAAGATGTGAATGACTCTTTGATAAGACAATCTGCAACGAAATTCCTGAGTACCTCCCTAGCAGAGTTGCCATTTCTATTGGTTATTTTTTAAGAACCAAAATTAATCTCAGTCCTAACCTATGAGCTTTCCACAACCCAATTATCAGCTAGGTTGAGGATTGGCCAACACCTAAGTAGAGTAATTAATACTTTACTTCTTCTCTTCGGGCTCTGTGAGACCTAGGGAGGGTAATCCCACACATACTCATAATATTTCATGCTTGGTCAAGAGTATTTCTTCACACAGATGCACTATCTCATGAAAATCACCTTATCAAAGGCTCGAAAAACCTCAGATAGAAGTGTTACTTATTTCAAGGAGTGCACTTTCATACTTAGAGTTGGGACAATGTAGTTTAAATTATTTTGTGAGTCATTTTTCATCTTGAATCCTAGGCCCATTCAATACTAGTTCAATCAGCCATAAGATAAACTAATAAAACAATCAGTACGTTATTTAAGGGCGAAAGATTCACAACTGGTAATCAATCGGTAGTACAATTTTGATTGAATTTCAGAAATAAATGGACCATTAGAATGTTACTTTGTAACATTTAACTCACCGTGTATGCAAAATATCACTTCCTTACTGAATCCTATATCCTTTTCTTACAAACTAATGAGCTCATTTTAGCATTTAAACAGTTCATTGAACTGAAGCACAAAAAAAATTCACCCATTTTTGTGCAAATGACAAAAAGATAAATGAAACTGTCATTAAAAACTTCATTCATAGCTTGAAAGAAAACACATAGGAGAGCAACATTTTGAAACTATAATTCTTCTTTATTTATGATATTTCCTTGTAAAATCATATTTAAGATTCCAATATAGTATAAATTTCATCTTAAACTTACTTCTAATATATTTAATACAATATCCTTCTATATTCTATTCTTCTTTTAGAGCATAACATTTACTGTGACCATATCTAGACTCAAAATTCTAAACTCTCTCTTTTTTAGCCATGAAATCCCCTTTATATATGCAAGGGAGCAACAAGCACCCAATTGAATTACAATTTCAATCTTCATTTGAGTTCATTTCAAAAACCTAATTCTAACTGACTCCTCGAAGAACTCCCACGTGGTTTCATAAGCAATCATTTGTGAACAGGGGAGGACAAAAGGCAAAAAACATGTGCAGGATATTAGTCGTTGTTGTCACAACATTCGTTGTTTGGAACAAAAAAGATTCCATTCATATCTTCTTGAAGACCTTCCACATCAGCATGAGAAAACAAAAGACAAACCATGGCCATATGAAAACAAATACCTCCTATGCAAAGACCATGGTGTCATCAAAAACTAAAAATAGGAGGTGACACTACTCAGAGTCATCGACATCCAAAAATGCTCGATTGCTCCTTGTCCACGATGCAATTGGAGCGATTACTAGTACGTCATCATCAGAGCTCCCATATGGCACCAGGGAATAAAGGTACTGGCCATAGTCTGAGTCGGTATCAGCTTCAACATCTGAAGGAGAGTCCGAAAGCATGATAAGAGAGTTGTGTTTACCTAGGCAGGCCCTATGGCTCTTCTCCTTTTTCCTAGCCTTCTTCACTGGTAGTTCTAGTTCCTTGCCTTTGCACTCAACCACTTCACCTGGAAGGGTCCTATTCCTCAAGTGGTAAGTACTCAGCACAATTGACTTCTTCTTATGGCCCCTATCCCTCCTTTTACCCTTTGAAATCTCAAGTGAAGCAATGGCTTCCTGCTCAGCTATGTCTTCACGACACTCAAACACACTTAGCCAGCTAGACCTCCTAACAGGTGGAATTATTGCTCCAGCTTTTCCCATTTTCTCTGAAGCTAGAAGAGTGATAATTAAAAATATTTTTGACTTAAGACCCACAAGAGAAGCACCCCAATCCCAATAATTGTAGATAACTCAAGCAACATAAATCCAAAATACACCAGAGAACCTAATTTCATACCAATTTTCTCAAGATGAAAACACTGAAACTCTGCTTAGGAAACCTTACATCCCTTTCAATCTCCTTTACTACACACACCTTACTTCTTCTGTAGATTGAAAAGATAGTGTGAATAAATAGTGAACAACCTGCATTAAATAGAAAATTTGAGCATGTAGAATTAATGACTTGAAAACTCCTTACACAAACGAATTGGTAACTTATCAGCTTGGCTTTGAATTTGGGTCGTTCATCTTAGAGCAATTAAAAATTCATCTAAGGTGGCCATGAGCATTTTTTTTCGACAATTATCAACTTGCTCCTTGAAAAAAGCGAGGCTATCTCAAATGATGCCATGTTCTTTTTTAACCTTGATTAATCATAGTTGATCTAAAAATTAGCATGTATCACCAACCTAATTCATGCTTTTCATTAATATCAACGAAGTACATAGGACCAGTTTCTTAGAGAGAAAATTTCTTTATACACTTCATCGCTAATCCTTCCCAAAATTTAGGGTGCAATTTAGCAATGAAGTTATTTATGTGATGATTTTCAATCCATTGGATCATGTCATTTTAAAACTTTATCAACAATTATCCAGTCCTCTTGCTACTTTCCTTTTTTCTTTATGTGGAATCCCCAGGATCATGACACATTACCTTTTTCATTAATGGTTATCGCTTGTTGCCGATCTACTTCATCCTCACTTGACTCCATCAGTGATGTAAACATCTCGATGATGATCTTTAGCCCCTGGTTCTGCGGCCTGACCTTTGGTCACATTCATCCTTCCGTCGTGCATCACTAATTCAAACCTTGCATCGAGGCTTCTATCTGTGATGGGAGATGTTGTGGAGGCATCAGATTTAGACACATACAACCTGCATAAAAAAATTGGCACAAAAGACATCGGTCATAGGATCATATCACATTAGCAGAAGAAAAACCCTTTAGAGGACATCCATCGCTTAGAGCTAATTCATAACTCAAGTTCTAAAACAAATCTACGATGAGCGATGAAGTTATTACATAAGGCCTTTGTTCATCGCTAATTCTCCTCATATATTTTTTAAGCAATTAGCGATGAAAATATTTACAACATTTATAAGGTCCATCGTGTATCGTTGATGTGAGACTTCACATTCAAAACATATCTGCGATCAAGCGATATACAGGAAATCACATCACATTGCTCATCGTTGTTCTAAGTTTATCTGTTTATAGTCATCCACGATGAGCGATAAGAACATAAAACCAAAAGCATCGCTCATCGCTATTACAAATTTGAAGGCTCAAAATCCATTAGCGATGAGCGATATCAAAGGGAAAACATCAATCCATCGCTCGTTGCTAATTCAAGGTGTGAACCAATGAATAAATCAATGACAAGCGATACAACTATGAGGGCCATCGGGACATAAGTAGGAAATTTTTAAGCATGTGCTCATTAGTTGTTCTAAAAGAGGGGACTTCTCTAGGATGACATGAGAATAGTAGGCTCAAGACTTCTGAATCATGCAATACAAAGGATGTAAAATTCAGGTGATTCAGACCTAGACACAAGAAGGGCCAGTCACATGATGAAATTTAATGAACATGATTTTTTTTTTGTGACTGACAATAGGCAATACCAATAAACAACATAATAGAATGCAAAGCAACTAAAACGAACAAAACCCTAAACCTCATATAAGAACCCTACAACAGATGTAACAAATATTTTTAGGTAAAATTTCTTAAGGTTTTAATATGAGCACTCTCAATTTTTCAAAATTCGAAAGTACCATCAAAATGTATATAGGGTATAGGGATTGAGGGTATAAGGCATAGGGTGAAGGGTTGAGAGTGTATGGTGTAGGGTTTAATTATAGTGTTGAAGTACAATGTTCAAGGTATAGGGTATATGGATGAAGTTTGATGTTTTAGGGTTTCATGTTTAACGTATAGGGTTGAGGGTTGAGGGATTAGATCTTAAGGATAGGGTTGAGGGTATAGGGTATAGGGTTGTGGGTTGAGGTCTTACAATTGAGGGATAATGTTTAAGGTTGAGTGTCCAAGGTTAAGTGTATAGGGTATTGGGATTAAAGTTTAAGATATTGGGTATAGGGTTTAGGGTATGGGTTGAGGGTATAAGGCTTAGGGTTAAGGGTTGAGAGAGTAGGGTTTAGGGCTTAAGAATAGGGTTGAGGGTATATGGTTGATGGACAATATTCAGGGTTTAAGGTACAGGGTTTAGGGTTGAGGGATTAGGGCTTAAGTATAGGGTTGAGGGTATAGGGTTGAGGGTTGAGGGTTTATGATTGAGGGATAATGTTTAGGGTTGAGTGTCTAAGGTTAAGTGTATAGGGTATAGGGATTAGGGTTTAGAATATTAGGTATAGGGTTTAGGGTATGGGTTGAGGGTATAAGGCATAGGATTAAGGGTTGAGAGTGTATGGTTTAGGTTTTAATTATAGGGTTGAGGGTATAGGGTTGAGGGACAATGTTCAAGGTTTAGGGTATAAGGTTGAGGGTATAGGGTAAGGGATGAGGGTTGAGGGTGTAGGGAATAGGGTAGAGGGTTGATGGATTGGGATTTATGTATAGGGTTGAGGGTATAGTGTATAGGGATGAGGGTTGAGGGTGTAGGGTTTAGGGTAGAGGGTAGAGGGATGAGAGTTTAAGTATAGGGTTGAGGGTATAGGATATAGCCCGTATAGGGTTGAGGGTTGAGGTATAATGTTCAACCCATTGAGTGTATAAGATTAAGTATCTAGGGTATAGGTATTAGGGTTTAGGATATTGGGTATAGGGTTTAGAGTATGGGTTGAGGGTATAAGGCATAGGGTTAATGGTTGAGAGTGTAGGGTTTAGGGTTTAATTATATGGTTGAGGGACAATATTCAAGGTTGAGGGATAATGTTCAAGGTTTAGGGTATAAGGTTAAGGGTATAGGGCATAGGATGAGGGTTGAGGGTGTATAGGGATGAGGGATGAGGGTGTAGGGTCATGTCATGTACAATGACACATATGACATAACAAGGGAATTGTGGTAAAATTTCATATCATAGACAACACAAGACATAGATAGCACTTATAAGATGTCGTCATTGCTCTAAGAAAGGTCTCACAAGTGGAAGGCTTACTAATAGTGGAATGAAACTACCATGACATGCCTATGAGAGGGTGAGCTACACCAGTATGACAATGGGGTCCTAACCCCATGATATTGTTTTCTTATAGACTCAACATGAGGGTAGGATGACACAACTGTATACCTCAATCAAACCCCCTACACACATGATGACACTCACAAAACCAAAGGAATCAAGCATGAGATGGAACCACTATGATATGATATATCTCTACCTAGTAAGATTACCATAATTTTGCTAGACACATGACACACTTGCAAATGAAAAAATGGGAAAAATGCCAAAATGAACACCCAAAAATAAGGGAAAAACCTCCACAATAGGTTACAACATTAGGAGGTAAAATTTTTCCAACAAATGAAAACATAACAAGTTGTTTTTGTTGATGATGCTTGTCAATGAAGTGATGACATGTGAATAATCACAAGGAAAATGAAAAAAACTCTCATATAAGTTTCCTTGAACAATTATTTGAAATTCCTTTTGTTTGATGAATCAAAGGACTACAGTGTGCCACAAGGACACTAGAGCATGCTAGTGCTCAATGTCCTGAAAATGTCTTGAAAATGTGATAGAGTCCAAAAACTACATTAGAGTCTAGGGAATGCAATGTAGTCCTATGTTTGCATTGCAATTATCTTTCTTACATTTTAGTCCTAGCCATAGATTGAATGTATGATTCTTTCTAGGTCTTATTGCCAAGGACAATACCTATGACTTGCAAAAAAAATATTACAACACAAAGTGATCTCTAAAATGGTGACAAATGATTAGGATACCAAGTTGGACAAGGATAATAAATCAAAAATTAAACTTGAAAGTCTAGATACATTAGAAATCTTAAAAAAATCAACAATTAACCTTTTGAGTTACAAACCTTAACAAATTCATCAAATCCAAAACATGAGTGCACTTTTAAAAAAGTTTAAATTTTCTCATTTTGAGAAAGCAAAAGCACACTCATACTTTGTGTAAGTCAAATCATGCTCACACTTTGTGTGAGTGTGTTTTGGGAAGTTCTAAAAATAGTAAAAAGAAAGAAACCCATGATATAGGTCTACATGCTCTGTTATTCTCCTGCTTAAGCACATTATCTAACAAAAAAATGCTTTTTCATATTGTTGGAGAAAGCACATGCATTTTTACACTTTCCATCACCTTTTCACTACCTCCTTTTTGTTTTCCAACATAGCAAGGAGGAAATACCAGAGTTATTACATGAATTTTGATTATATGAACTCATATTTTCATGTTTGTAGTGTTGCAATGTTAATTATGATTTTTTTGTTTTAAATTCATATTATAAATTGGTTATTTCTATAGTTTTTACTAATTCTATTAGATTTATATAGAATTAAACATTGAAAACAAAGCAACTTCGTGAAAATATCTAATTCTTGAGGAGCTTGATGCAATAAGAAAAACAAACTACACATAATTGGGTAGTTTCTCAAATTGAATCTCGGATTTTAAGGTATGTTCTCTTTATATATATATGCTTTACATTTTCCTTCATTTTCTTGTGTTTATTTATCACTTTTTATCATAAATGCTTAATATAATTCTGTGATTTTGCTATCATATTCATGCTTATTAAATTTACCTTACTATGATGTCAGTCTTTGAACATTGAATACTTTCCTTGATCATATAGTGGCATGCATTTCCTTTAGACCTTATGCATTGAGCGTGACCTCTTAGATTTACAAGTAGATTAAACACAAGAAACATTCTCATTTTTGCTAGAAGCTACAATTCAAGCACCATAAGGATGTTAGCTATGGGAAAATATATCATTAACACATTGGATAAATCTATAATTTATGACTTAATTTTTTAGGACACTTTTTCTATCACATTATAATTTTAAAGAAGAATCTAAAGATTGTCCATCCTTGTAGAAATTTATGGTTCTACTACACTCTCTTGGAGGATTTTAATCTATCTCAAGCTTCATCCATCCATTAAACCTATAGACATATTAGGACAAGGCCAATCTAGAATTATTTTTGACGATTGATCCTACTAGTTGCAAGCTAAGACCATGGGATTAGATATTGCCAATTTTTATCATGGTCCTACTAGTTGAAAGTCCTAAAATTGGTCCTACACCTTAAACACAAATCAATATCATGGTCATAACTAGTTATATATAGCTAATACCATGGGATTAGATATTGCCAATTTTTATTTCTAGCTCAGTGCAATTTAATTTTCTCAAAGGCCAATCTACATAAGAGACTTTATTTTTCAGCTAATCATGCTTATAATAGGTTATTCAACTTCACAAGGATTTTAATGATTTGCACAACCATTTCCATCCTTCTTAAACTAGTTTTAGAGTGCATAATTTTTACCAACCCAAGTTAATGCAAGACCAAATGTTAAAAAAGGCTTTCATGGCTAGGGCTTGTAGAAGGTCACAAAGAGATGTAAAGTTCACTTCAAATTTGAATTTAATTTTTAATAGTTAAGGGGCCATCTATACGATTAAAGATCCAATTGAGGGAAAGAAATGCGTGAATTTAAAGTCAAAACTAACCCTTAGAAATAAGTGTAAACTAGAATAGAAAAGGCTTTGGTTTTATCCTCTCTTTGTTGAAATCCATTATTATAT
>VDFB02000015.1:214911707-214972455 GCA_007258455.2 Sequoia sempervirens | reverse complement strand
TACCTCGATATTTTATGCTACTCTAAATGTGTGAATCTAACTAAGAAACATGAAAGACAAAACACCAAGGACACCTCAAGATTAGCCAAAAGAGTTACAATAAGAAAGGAAATAGATAAACAAAATAGGACAATATCACCTTCCTTGTTGTTGGTTGCTCCTTGATTAGCCTTCGATTTGAATAGCTTGTGTGCTCCTTAGGTGGTAGATTGAATGACTAAAATGCAAGATTCTATAGGCAAGATGACTAGCAAAGATGATTAGTTGATTGCAAATGCTTGAGGATTCAAATGGACAGCATGTAGGTATAGAAGTGAAAAGTGTTGTGGAGAAAGAAATTTAGCAGCATGAGGTTGCTCAAATGAAGAAGTGTTGTTGTGGAAATGCCCTTGAGGAGGGGGTATTTATAGAGGATCTTGAATTCTCTAGAGAATTCAACGGTCAAGATTGCTCCAACAAGGCCAAGATGAAGGGCTATGGTGGGTTGAGAACCCACAAGCCCCTCACATCTCGACATGTGGAGGGTGAAGTGGACAAGAGGATATGAGGTGGAGATGAGTTGTCAAAAAGGTACATGAAGTGGAAAAGGACATGCACCTTGGGGGATGAGAGGATTTTCACAAAAAAGGATTTCTTGTCCCCAAGTGGGAGTGAAAGGGACATTTGAGGAATTTTAGAATTCCTCAAAAATCTACATGGGAAAAGGAAAGGTGGTTGGGAGGATAAATGTGAATTAAAAATTCACATTCATAAGATGATCTAGAGGATAAAATGTGGGTTCCAAAAAGGTGGGACTTGGTCACATGTGAAGATTGTGACAAGTCCAAGGTTGGTCACATGTGGTGATTGACAAGTCCAAGGTTCTAGAAGCCTGGGAAGGATGGAATGTGAATTAAAAATTCACATATAAAGGAGGGGAATCTAGGACAAATAAAAAGGAATTAAAAATTCCTTGGAGAATGATTAGGCTTAATTAATTTATAATTAGAGGATAATTAGGGGCTAATTAGGATTAAAAGCCAACTTGCAAAAGTTGGAGGATGTGACACATCATAATCAAGGATTAGGCATGTGCACATCATAATCAAGGATTAGGCATGTGCACATCCTTAATGAAAAGATTAAGAAATGGATTAGGATTAGATGAAAATGACATGTGAGGAATTAAATAAATGTAATATTTATTTAATTTATTTGATGAAAAGAGGATTAAGGAGGGTAAGGTATTTAATTAATAATTAAATACCTTAGGGATTTAGCAGAATTAAAGATATTAATTAAATAATAGTAATATTATTTAATTAACTAGGCTAAGAGGATGTTTAGACGAGAAGTGATAAATTTGGATAAATTCAGTGTCCAAATTTGGATGTCTACACATATAAAAGACAAAAACCCAAAGACCTATCGAGTACAAGGGAATTTAAACAATAAACAGTTATACCTATAAATCAAGTTTTCCATGATTACCTCCATAGTACCTTCTTACTTGCTGGATGATGCTTTGCCCTCAAATTTGTCATGCGAGCAATCTGTAAATGTATGCCTATGTCCTACACCAAGATTTGAAGGATTTGTATAAAATTTCTAAATCCTATGCCTAAATGCCTATGATTGATAATGCCTAAACATGCTAAGATTTGATCATATAAAGATAATAAATGCTATGGAAAGCCTAAGAGTGCAAGTGCAAAATTGTATAAAGTGAATGCGTGTAATCGAAAAGTGAGAGGAAAATGGAATTTTATAGAAAATGTCGTTTTGAATGGACGGGTGAGATTAATTCATGACGAAAACCTAAAATGAAAGGTCCAGATTAAATCTGAGAATCCCAAATTAGGGTTAGGGAAAATTCATTAATCGAACGGTCAAGATAATATCGCAGATAATCAAATTGGCAGTGGAGAATAAATGAGATAAACTAATTTAGAAAATAAGGATTTTCGAAAAATCAAGAAGATAAAGATCGCCTGATTTGTGAGATTTGAAAAATCAAGAAGATAAGAGTTGGACTAAAGATCAAATTTGGAAAATCAAGAATTTTCCCAATTACTTGATTTTTGGAAGATTAGTTACTATTTTGAATTAAATTAATTCAAAATAATGATTTTGTGAGACAATAAATAATCATTTTCAGATTATTTACCAAAATGGACTGACAGTTAAGAAAGTGATGACATTTTAAATAATTTCATTTATTTAAAATGAGAGGAATATTAATTTTGACAATTTAAATAATTAAATATAATTATTTAATTCTAGTAGATAAGATTAATTAATTAAATAAATTAATCAATTCATTTAATTCTGCTGATGCTTAGTGACATATTAAATAAATAAATGTAACTCATTTATTTAATAATCAAGAAGAATTAATGGACATGATAATTAAATAAATTAGAAAATTTATTTTAATTCATAAAGACTTAGGATAATTAATGATGTATTTAATAAATAAAAAATTTATTTTTTAACAATCATGAAGAATATTAAAGATACGAATTAATTAAACAATTATAAACTATTTATTAATAGTCTAATCGTGGGACCAAGTATACAATTAAATGTCATACTCATGTTAGGGATGAAAGTGGTAAAAATGAAGCTTGCGTGCCTAGGTCATTTTTAAGGTCTACATTTTGCCCCTCTTGTCATAATGTCGCTTTGTCGTGATTGTGACAAAGAAAATAAGCCGCAATATGCCCCAATGCGCATATCATTGCCCCTGAAATTTATCAAATTTTGTGGCTCCACACAAAAAAATTTGTAGTAAGGCCCCGACAAATCAATTTGATGACCAAAAAAAAAAAAATGGCTACTGGTTCTCGAATTTGGAAAACGCTTAAAGCAACTAACGAGGAAGTGAAAGGTGGTCAAATGAGCCTCCAGTAATAACCTTGTTTGAGAAATGTCATTTTGACTTTATAAATAGGTTGACAAAGGGGTAAAAGTCAATTCATTTCTACTATTTACTTTGCAAATTTTGAGAGCCCAGAGCTAAAAGGAGCACAGCGAGGATGGTTATTCCAGTGACAGAGCATCATGGCGAGATCATACGGACATTCAGATGGCCAAAGGGCTCAGAGCCTGCAATATGTACCCTTGTCTTGCTTTGTAATTTTTTTGTTTTGCGTGCCAATTTTAGGTTTCTAGGGCAAACAACAACTACGCCGCAAAGCAACTGCATTCGCGTAAGCTGCAATCGCCTATGCATTCGACGCATATGATGTGTCGCAATGTGAATGACCAGTTAATCATAGGGTGGGTGAGGCGTTGCGACGCATTTGATAAAAACTATGATGCATTGGCCTAACCAAGTCACATATGAGTGTTGGTAAGCCGCAATTGTCATTTTGTGCCACAATTACACTTTTGAGCGACGCATTCGCCATATTGTGTTGCAATTGCCGAAATTCGTGATGTAATTGCCATTATGTGACACATCTGGGCAACCGAGCGACGCAACTATCATGTTGTGATGCATTTGATGATTTGATAGACGCATTCAAATATTTGTGACGCAACTGCTATAACGTGACACATTTGATGTTTTCTTTTACTGAGACTGATTGTGGTACTTTTGAAACCGTTAATGCTTTTGATGTTGCTGATAGTTGTCTAGAAAATACTGATATATTGTTCACCTTTTTGCAGAGGTAGCTTGCCCCTATTTACACGCGAGAGAGCAGACCAACCACATTTTGGTTTGTCGACTAGCTGAGCTCACGGGAGTAGCGTTGATTGATGTGACTAGGGTTGTTCTATGTTGCCTACATGCCCGCCATTCAGGCGAATAGGGGATTACTGACTATGCTATGTGAGCATTGGCATTCGGAGACTTGCTCATTCCACCTGCCGACAGGTGAGGCTACCATTTTTCTAGAGGACGTCTACCGAATTCTTCAAGTGTCGATCCGAGGGGAGCGGATTGTCTACGATCCTCGTCATGGCAAGCAGACCTTTCGAGCATACTACTGAGATTAGGGTGCAGGACTAGGCATCTAGGGTTATGAGATCAGATGGGAGTTCATGGCGGATCACTATGTTCGCTTTGATGCATTCCTTGCGACTCTGATTGGGGGGATCTTGATTCCCGATCGTCGAGGACACATATTTCCTATTGGCTGGGGAGACATCCTGGTTGGCATGAGATGAGACATGACCATTTATGCTTGGAGTCCTTGCTTACTAGGGACACTTTACCATCAGCTCCATGATATTGCCTATAGGAGAGGAGAGAGCATCTCGTGTGGGACTACGTTGATGATGATATGGGCCTAGGAGCACATATCCATATTTCGTCCACCGATTGACAGACCACAGTTGGTCGATGGTATTCCCTATGCTTATTACTACGCTGGTGCCTTACAACAGACCTAGATGGGTGAGATAGGTTGGTGGTGGCATCAGATTGACACGATGATGTCCTTTATCTGGAGGCCATATCGAGAATGCGGATAGTGGGATGATGAGGTAGACCACTTGAGTCTATGTAGGTAGTATAGATATTTAATTGGCCGGACAATGTAGACTTCATTGATCATTGAGATGTATTTACCACAGCATGTCCTGAGGTAGTTCAGAGAGTAGCAGGGTGTACCTGCAGGGACAGCTGAGTACGCCCAGTCTTCCAGAGAGTATGCTTGGGGACCAGCCATTCTAGTGGCCTTTTTAGAGTAGTAGATTGACGAGCTAGTAGCCCAGGCATGGGGATGGAGGGGAGGAGTAGTCGATCTCGAGATGATAGCTGATTATGACTTATGGCGGCAGACACATAGGCCAATGCCAGTGGACAGACGATCAGTTATTCCTCGTGTGTCGTGAGCCAGGTGAGGTGGCAGGGGCAGAGATGGAGGTAGGGGGAGAGGTGAAGGTAGGGATGGAGGCAAGGGTGGAGATGAAGGTAGAGATGGAGGCAAGGGTGGAGACAGAGGCAGAGGTGGGGATGATGGTGGAGATAGCCAAAGGCGACGGCGGGATGGGCAGAGATAGGTCCGGAGGGTGTGTCCATGTGTGGCGAGGGTAGCATTAAACACTATCCCTGAGGTTGGCAAGGAGGGGGAGAGAGAGGAGTAGCCCCGATAGGAGGGAGAGGGTGAGGAGAGACGAGAGGAGGACGTGGCAGAGGATGTGGCGGAGGACATGGCAGAGGTGGAGAGGCAGGAGGAGGGGGTGGAGGTGGGGGGACAGGAGGAGGAGGTGGATGTGGGGGGACAAGAGGAGGAGGTGGATGTGGGGGGATGGGAGGAGGAGGTGGCAGAGGATGATGATGATGAGGAGGATGCCATGGATGAGGCCAAGAGACTCCTTAGATGGTGGATGGTGGAGGGAGAGGAGGAGATACTCTCCAGTTCAGCGTTGCCTCAAGATGCCACGACAGATCAGAGGGTGGCTGATTTATAGGGGAGATTAGATGAGAGAATAGAACAGGTCAAGGCACTGTAGGGAGAGCTAGAGGTGTCTTAGGTAGAGCGAGATCAGGCAGTGATCTGCCAGTAGGACTCAGCTCAGTGGTGCACATAGTTCGCAGCATTATGCACAGGCCCTGTAGGGAAGATGGCTCATGAGTTGGCTAGAGTGAGCACGAGATTGGGGTAGTATCAGACATTATATGAGCAGGCAGTGCCACCTGAGCGATGGGATCCTACCCTATCACGGTCATAGACAAAGACAGGCAGTGGCCACAGATCAGGCAACACCAGTGGCAGTAGGAGTCACACCACTGTCAGAGGATCCACCTCTATAGGGCACACATCAATGCATAGGTCACATCACTCATGCTGGCACACCCCGAGTCACCATTTAGGTCACAGTCATGGGTTGATTGGTTCAGTGTAGAGGTCAGTACAGGTACAGCCACCAGTGATCAATCCATCTACTTCTCAGAGTTCGGCTGTAGTGACATCACAGGTATCTATTGCCATAGAGATGATGCCTTCATTCGTAGTTCCACTAGTGGCATGGGTAGAGGTTGCCACAGGTCCGCCTATCGGTTCAGTCCCAATTTCAGAGTTGTAGCTGCCACATTCTTCACCATGAGGGGATGATGAGAGTCTACCCTAGGGGCATTTTGTTATTATGACACACTATGTATAGATTATTGAGCCTACGAGCTCCATTTTTGGGATATCCCCTGACTTTATCCTATGACATTATACATTTTAGAGATGATGTTATATGATGATGCAGTTTTGATGTGACCTACATGTGTTATGTGATGCTCTTTAATTTAATGTATTATGATATGTATGATGTATGATGTTGATTTATGATGTAGCATGTATGTCCTAGGATGCTTATTTATGATTTTGATGCTATGATAATGCAATGCTTACTTGTGTGAGATGATAATGATAATGATGTGCATAATGTATTTAGTAAAAGATGTAATGTTGATGACAATGTTAATGCAATGTTTGTGATTATGTATATGATTTAATGTTGTAGATGATGTATGTATGGTCCTAATGCAATGTTTATATGATCATGTATTCCCTTATGTTTTTTGATGTCACTGGATATCATCATGAGATGGACGAGAGAAGACAATGAGACTGATGAGAGAAGATGACCAGAGCAAAGAAGAGAAGATGACCACACTGATGAAAAGCATGTTAATTCCTAGACCAAATCTTTCAAAGCGTTACCATAGGACTTTAATATTTATTGTTCTTAATCATCATTGGGAAGACTATTGTAATGGCCAAGAAACACCATGATATGAAATAGATCAAGGGTGTGCAAGGTCGTACCATTACGTAAGACAAGTAGTCACAGACAAGGATGATCATGACTCATACTAACAGCGTGATTGCCCCAGTCTTTTTGTCATAATCAACCTCAAGCAGAAAAAGCAAAGGACAAATCATGAAATGTCATTGCTTCTCTAAATCCTGTTTCTAGGACATCCTTGAGAAACTAGCGGCATGATTGTCAAAATACAAAAAAATAGAGCCCTTACCATGATATGTCCTTATTTTTCTAAATCCCAAATTTAGGACCTCGCTGAGAAACTAGTAGTCATGCATGTCAATCATCATGATACGTCGTTGCTTCTCTAAATCTTGCTTAGTGGGATCTCGCTGAAAAACTAATATCATGATAAAAACTAAAAGACAATTGTCAAGTGTTTTCCAAGTGTGTCTGGATATCCATTGTTCTGATGTGAAGATGCCAGGTTTGATAATGATGAGATGCCAGAGTGTCAAAGCGTTGATGATGCCCAGATGACAAATGTCCAAAATTGCCAAATTCAGGAAGGACACATCCTGAATAATGTTGATGTCGAGAGGATTGATCTCCAAATGCCATGTGATGGTGATGACGACGATGCCTAGGAAGGACACATCTTGAGGCATAAATGACATAGTTG
Source organism: Sequoia sempervirens (assembly GCA_007258455.2). Classification (NCBI taxonomy): domain Eukaryota; kingdom Viridiplantae; phylum Streptophyta; class Pinopsida; order Cupressales; family Cupressaceae; genus Sequoia; species Sequoia sempervirens. The sequence continues at coordinate 214,965,083 of VDFB02000015.1, read as the reverse complement.
GTTATTCAGAAGGACACATCTGAAAAATTCTAATGTCCAGATGAGTGATCCTTACATGTTGAATGACAGTGACGATGCCTAGGAAGGACACATCCTAAGGCATGAATGACTAGGGCTATCTTTCAAAAGGACACATATGAAGATTAACCTAAAGTTGACAGTTTGACAGGTTATGATGATTTGACTTGCTTTGACTGAGTTTGACTTGTGTTTGACTATATGCTGATATTGCCATGATGATATGATTGACCTGTTGATGAGATTGTCATATTGAAATAACTGATTGTCATGATTTGTTCTTAGGAGTTTACCCATTTGGGAGTGATTCGCTTTGTCTCAAAGATATTCTGACGTGTGTGCCAGTGTAGTGTCATGAACCCTAAAGGACTGACCTAGTGCAGCCTTGAGGGCTCATCGACAGATGGTCGTGCCTACGTCATACACTCAGAGACCTCGTAGTTCGACATGACCAATGACTTTGTCCAAAGGACAGAAGTTTGAATCATGATTTTATTTTGAAAAACCTTAATGGACTGACCTAATGTCTCAGGGACTCAAATGTGAGTCTTGCCTACGTAGCAAATGCACAGAGACAACGTAGTTCGGACAAATGACAAAGAATGATTGATATGACTAACTTTGACAAGAGATGACAATGTGTTTGCGCTCTTCGAGCAGTCTAATGTTTTGTTTGTGGTTTGCTTCAGGACATTTTATGATTTTTAGGTCTTTCTTCAGGACATTTTATGGTGTTTTTGTTTTTTTTCAGGACTTTTTGTGATATTTTTGTCTTTTTCTAGAACTTTTTATGATGTTTTTGTCTTTTTTCAGGACTTTTTATGATGTTTTTGGTCTTTTTTCAGGAATTTTTACCATGTTTTTGGTCTTTTTTAGGACTTTTTATGATGTTTTTGGTCTTTTTTCAGGATTTTTTACCAATTGCCAGATCATGTGCAACATCCACTGTAGTTTCATGATAAAAAAAATTTTCCCCCAGTCAGGTCCAAGACTTAGCCATTTTTAAGGAACATGGACAGGATGCTGCTGATTTACTAGATGGACAGTCGTCAGGACTTGATGTCAATCATTTATCCACTATGACATGTAGGGTAGAATGTGGTGGCGATTTGCGTAATAATGGCAGAAATACCTTTCATTGTAGGCCAAGGAAGACAAAGTGACAATAGATGGCAGAGCAATGATTAATTACACATGGCGCCTGTTTGCTAGGTTTTCACTATTGAACGAAATTTTTCTCTTTACTATTTTTTTTGGTCCTTTTTCATTTTTTTTGGTGTCACCAAGATGCCTGTTTGCTAGGTTTTCATCAAGGCAACAATTTTTATCATTTTTCAATTTTTTTGTATTTTGCAATTTTTCAACTCAATCCTCTGATGCTATGCGTAGAACCTTCGGAGATGTAAACTATTGATGGGCTTTGTCAGTTGTTCTCCATCTGGTGTGGCCAGCTGATAAGATCCAAAACTAAAAGAAGATATGATAATGTAGGGACCCAACCAGTTTGGTTCAAACTTTCCTAGCTTTTCTCTATCAGCTTAGTTCTTGGGGTTTTGCATGAGAACTAGGTCACCAATGCCAAAATTTCTGACCATAACCTTTTTATTGTAGCTGCGACAAAGACGGTTCTGATATTCTTGGAGATGGTTTAGTGAATTTTTCCTTCTTTCTTCCAGCATTTCTAGCTCGTGCAAGCATGATTGTCGATACTCCTCTTCATTAGTTAGACCCTTCAAGGAGACTCGTAACGAAGGAATTTCAACCTCAATGAGCAAGATGGCCTCAACACCAAAGACTAGGGCAAATGGAGTGGCTCCTATAGGCATACAAATGCTAGTTCGGTAAGCCCATAGAGCAGGGTTGAGTTGTATGTGCCAGTCATGGCTAGTGTCGTTGACAGTCTTTTTGAGGATTTTGACAATGGTTTTATTTGACGCCTCAACTTGATTGTTTCCTTGTGGGTAGTATGGAGATGAAAAATGGTGTTGAATGTGAATCACTCACATAACTCCCGAACATCTTGGTTTTTAAATGGACGTCCGTTGTCAGTGATGATGGATTGCAGAAGGCCATACTAGAAAATGATGTAGTTAAGGATGAACTTGGATATTTGTTTGCCAGTAATATATGTCAATGGGATGGCTTCAATCCACTTCATAAAATACTCAGTGGCAGTGATAATGAATTTGTGGCTATTGGATGAGGTTGGATGAATTTTACCCACAAGGTTGAGTCCCCATTGAGCGAAGGGCCAAGGAGAAGTGATTGGTCGAAGTTCCTGTGCTGGAGCATGGATCAAATCACTGTGAATCTAAAATTTGTGACAAGTCCTCACATATTCAATTGCATCCTTTTCAATGGTTGGCCAATAATACCCAAGTCTCGTTACTTTCTTAGCTAGAGTAGGACCACTCAAATGAGATATGCATATACTATCATGCACTTCGCGTAAGGTCGTATGTGCTTCGTTGGTGTTGAGACATCTAAGGAGGGTGTTTTCAAAACTACTGCGGTAAAGGGTGTCATTGACGATGGCATACTTTACAGATTTTCAAATGAAAGACTTCCTTTGGTTATTGGATAGGTTCAGTGGAAGGGTTTGAGATTTTAGGTAATCATAAATATCTTGATGCCAAGGAGAGTTGGGACCAACAAGTTCATAAACCATTTCTGATTTTGGGATATCATATGCCAGCATTAAAAGCTGTTCTATTAAAAACTCAAATTTTGACACATTTTGAGGGATGTCCAAGAGAGAACCAATAGTAGCCATTACATTAGCTACCTTATTCTGTGTCCTAGGGATTTGTTCAAAAGAAATCAATTGGAAGTATGTCAAGAAACTATCCACCATCCTCTTGTAGGGAAGCAACTTCTCATCCTTTGTTTCATAGTCATCATTCACTTGGTTGATAATGAGTTGGGAATCCCCGAATACAAGCAACGTCTGAATTTTCTATTTAATTTCCATTTTGAGACCTATGACTAGTGCTTCATATTCAGAAATGTTATTTGTATAAGGGAAAGTGATCCGGAATGGCTTAGAAATTGAATCCCCCTATGGTGTGATAAACAAGATTCCAGCGCTTGAGCCATGACCAGTATGAGACCCATCAAAATATAGCTTCCATGGTACCACTGGATCCGTATGAAAAATGGACTCATCAGAAAAATTAGTTACTAGTGGATGAGTGACTTGAATTGGTGCATCCGCCAGTTGATCTGCTATTACTTGTCCTTTTATTGCCTTATGCTCGACATATTGTATGTCATACTCGCTTAGTATCATGATCCATTTTTCCAACTGGCCCGTTAATGCCACCCAACTTAAGAGATATTTCAATGGATCAATCTTGGCGACCAGTTGTGTCTGGTGACTGAGCATATAGTGTCTTAGTTTTTGGGATGTAAAGACAATAGCAAGGCATGCACGTTCAATGTTTGTATAGTTCAACTCATACCCTATCAGTGTGCGGATGATGTAATAGATGGCTCATTCTTTTCCTTCATAATCATTTTGTGCCAGTAATGCCCCTAGTGCTGAACTAGTAGTCGAGATGTATAGGATCAATGGCTTTCCATGAATTGGAGGCATGAGGACTGGTGTTGATAGTAGGTAATCTTTGATTTGTTGAAAGGCTTCTTGACATTTATCTGTCCATACAAAGGGGATACCCTTACGCAACAGATACTGGAATGGGTGACACTTATCTGCCAATTGGGCTATGAAACGCCGAATAAATTATACTCTGCCTTGTAGAGTCTTGAGTTCACTGATTCTTTTGGGTGGAGGCATGTCTATGATGGCTTTGACCTTTGTTGGATCAACCTCTATACCTCTTTGGGAAACTATATATCCCAAGAGTTTTTCTGATGTGACCCCGAAAACACACTTCTTAGGATTTAGCCGGACTTTGTACTCTTCAAGTCTCTTGAAAATTGTGTCGAGCACCTTCAGATGATATTTCCTGGTTACTGATTTGGCCAATAGGTCATCTACATAATCTTCCATTATTTTGTGCATCATGTCATGGAAGATTGTGGTCATAGCCCTTTGGTATGTGGCACCTGCATTTTTGAGACCAAACGGCATGACATTCCAACAATGTGTACCCCATGGGCAAGTAAATGCCATTTTGTGCTGGTCTTCATGAGCAATGCAAATCTAATTATAGCTGGAGAAACCATCCATGAGGGATAGAATCTCATATCCTGTTGTGAGGTCAACTATGATGTCAATGTTTAGCAAAAGAAAGTCATCCTTTGGGCATGGTTTATTTAGGTCTCGAAAGTCTATACATACACGGATCAGCCCATTTGGCTTTGTTACTAGCACTAGGTTAAAAATCCATTCAGTGTAGTCAATGGACCGTATGAATCCGACGTCTAGTAATTTCTTTAACTCAGCCTTAATCAATAGAGCAACTTGAGGGTGCATTTTGCACAACTTCTGCTTGACTAGTTTAGCATTAGGTAATAGCGGGAGATGGTGCAGAACCAGTTCTGGGTCCAATCCTGGCATGTTAGCATAGGATCATGCGAAGTTGATTTTTTGTTCTACAAAGAATTTATGAAATTCTGATCTCTCAAAATTAGTTAATGATGCAGCAAAGAGGACCATCTTGGGATCTTCTGTAGTTGATATGTTCTCCTGTATTGTGTCTTCAATAAGCATAGCTGATTTCTCCTGTTGCACGGGGAGAAAGTCCAGTCCTCCATCTTTGGGTGCCTTAGAGAAGTTTTCACCTACAGATACATCATTTATTTTTACTATTTTATCGTCAAAAGGTGCCTTTCGGTTATCACCTAGAGACATTTCATTTTTTATTTTATTCTTATTTTTACTTTTGCGACAACAAGACGGAGCAGTCTCGTCGAAGTATGTCATGTAGTCTAAATCAATGGAAAATCTTGATTTGTGGTCCCCACTGGGTATGCCTTCTCATAATCCCATAAATTCAGCAATTTCCTCATCATTCTGAAATGTGTCTAGGGTTGGCGGTCCTTGTTGGTCCCAATGGACTAGCTCAGGGTAAACTAAGGAAATGCCATTGTCAATGTTGGTGAATTGAGGTGAGGATACAAACAACATGCAGACGGATTTAGTGATGTTGTAGATGAGATTATCTTCATCCAACTCGACATCGGACTCTATCCAATATTCTCCTTCACTAGTGTCACATTCATTGTCAAAATAAGGGGTGAAGGTTTTAGAGCCCTGGTTGTCAATGTCGTCTAATACTTCAGATGGATTGGACTGAAAGGGTTCAAATGATGGGTGTTATACATCATGGGAAGTGGTAATGGGACTTTGACTATTTGGTGCCTGTTCAATTTTGAATGTTTGCCAAAACCGTTGTTCAGAGGTTAGTTCCCATGGTTTGATAAATAAATCATCAAGATAACAGTCACTTAGGGATCATTCTGAGCCAAATTCCCACTCTTGGGAGTCAGTTTTGGTGAGGGTTTCCTTAGTGGTCTCGACACTTTTTGAATCATGTACTTGCTCACTCCGAAGTCCAATGATACATCGATCATCATTGTTGAGTGATCCAAACCCTAATCCAAGATACTTTGGAATTTGAAAATTTTCTATGGGTTCCCTTTGGCTAGTTTTATTTCTTCCTAGGCCACTAGTACTATCGTAGCCTTTAGCCTTCATTATGTCATAACCCTTGCCATACTTTTGAACTGGTAATGGGGGTAGTGCGACAGTATCCTTATAGATCCATCCTGTAATGTTAGCAAGGTCTTCATTACTCATGTCTCCCCACTTGATAAAAACTATTTTTGGTGGAACTTTGAAAGTTTCCCTAGGTTCCATTCTGAAACATGGCCGACCATACATCTTTGGAGACTTGGGTATTGTTGTTATGCTGTATGTTGTATTTAGTTTGAACTCTACGTAGCCGAGGTCCTAGATTTTGATAGTGGATTCAGTCTTAGGGTTTGACAGAGGCGGTGGTGTGGCAGAAGACGTGGATGGAGCGGATGCAAAAAATGATGTGAGTGTGGATGGATCAATGTATTTGGATGACAAGGATCCAAGTGCTTCCCGATTAATAGGCACTCAATTTTTAGAAATACCCCTTAGGTTGGTACAATATTGGAAGGGGTCGAGGTCTCCGTATATGGTTATTTTTGTGCTATCAAATGGAAACTTTAGGCATTGGTGATATGTGGACAAAACGGCTTTTAAGGCATGAATCCATGGATGGCCGAGCAAGATGTTATATGGTAGCTCCAAATCCAAGACCTAGCAGGTTGTGTCCACAATGACTAGTCCCACTCTGATAGGGAGAGAGATAACGCCACGCGAAGAGAATTCCTCATCATCGTATGCTTTGATCACTATACACTTTGTTGGGTCTACGCACGCATCAGAGAATCCTAGAGCATTAACCAATTTGAGGGAGCATGTGTTCAATCATGCTCCGCCATCTACTAAAACCCGTCTAACTTTGTGCTTGTGGACAAAAGTTTCTATGTGCAATGCATCATTGTGATTGGTTTTAGGTGATGAGTAATCTTGATCTGAGAAGGTGACGTGGTGAGGCATAGTGATATATCCCACCATGGTTTCAAATTGATTGACATCGATGTCCTTGGGGACCAACGACTTAAGCAGGATTTTATCTAGGATATCTTTGTGTGCGGGAGATATACGAAGCAACTCAAGTATAGAGATTTGTGCGGGAGTCTTTCCTAGCTGGTCGATGAGGTTGAATTAACTTTTGGGTTTCCATTGTGTTGTGGTTGGGACAAGTTTTGGCTGTTTAGCAGATGGGCCAGGTATGGTTATTTTGGGTTGTCTAGCAGGAGGCGGACCAGCTATGGTAACCTTGCCACTATGAGTAGTAGCATTACATTGGGGTGCTCTCCTGACCGTAATGGTATTGATGTATTCATTATCAGTTCGGACATTGTTTATGATAAGTCCACTAGAATAGTCGTACTTGACTCGGGCGAAGTTAGCTTGATTATTGTGCATCTGTGGACCTGACGTGGAATCCTTACGAGAACCATGGTCCTGCAATGGATTCTTATGGATAGTATGATCTAAATTGGAGGCAAATTGAGATCCACCTACTTCAATGACATGACTTTCGATAAGATCTTGTATTAGGTTTTTCAATTGTCGACAGTTAGAGGTTGTATATCCTTTTGCTCGATGGTATTCACAAAATGCATTGTCATTCCACCATGCTGGTTTGAATTGTATTGGGTCATACGGTTTTGGTTCTTGGAGTGTAATGACCCCATTCTGGAGACATTTCTTAAGGACTTCTTCAATGGGTTCACCCAAAGAAGTGTATGTGTGACCTTTAGGAAATTGTCTCATCTGACGGTACTGTCCCTGATTATTTTGACCATTTTGATTGTTTGAAGGGACATTAGTAGGGGGTGTCAATGTCGTCATTGGTTTGCTTTGTTTTTGAAACCCTTTTAGGGCCAGTACAGGACCCACAATGTTTGCAGTCTTGGCGTCAACAACACCGTCATTTGTAACGTGTTTATTTTTTATCCAGTATTTATTCTTGTCGGTGGTTGGATTGACTTTTGTGTTTTTGGAACCATATCGTAATTCTCCCTTTGTGATAAGGGCTTTCTCAATCTAGACCCATTTTTTGACTAAATCTATGAAGTTTGTGCAACAATGTATTTGCAATGCATATTTTAGAGGCCCTAGAAGTGTTTGGACAAACATGTCGACTTTCTCCCTTTCGGGGATGTCAATGTGACATCGACTAGCAAGGCTTCTCCATTTTTGAAAAAATGGGATAAATGTCTCTCTGGCATCCTCTTGCGTGAGAGTGCACAAGCTAGTGATAGAGGTATCCATCTCGATGTTGTATGCATAATTTTTTATGAATGTTTGTTTAAGCTCATCCCATGTCTGGATATCCTTTTGTGTGGAAAACCATTCAAGGGCTTGACCTGCCAGACTTTTAGAAAAAAGTCTCATCAAGTATGTTTGTTCATAGGCGATGTCCATACAATTGGTTGTAAATTCATGAACATGTTCAATGGGGTTTTTCTTGCCTCTGTATTTTGTGAAATTGGGTGACACATATCCCAGAGGAAATGGAGGCATGTATAAGCTCATGTCGAATGGGTATACATTTAGGTCATATGATATTTCTAATTTCTTGCCTGAAATGTATATGTTTTGAATAGTTTTTTCTACCCCCATCATTCTTGTTTGGAGGGCATCCATAATAGGATCATTTTTGTTTCTGTACGTCGGATTGCTTGGTACACCATAGGTTCCTATTTTTTGTGAGTGAATACTGGTGTATTGTGGTGATACGGATTGATGTGGTATGTATGACGTGTGCGGATTTACATGTTGTTGATATTGAAAGTTATGATTGGGTGTGTGTTGATGAGTATGAATGCTAGATGAGTAGGTTGGGATGTGTCCCCTAGCCATGTGTGTCATTATTTGGGGAATTTGATGACCATGAATGTTATGATGTGTTAATGATGCCATAGGTTACGTTACTTGGCCACCTTGTGCGAATTGTTGGGTTTTCACAAGGGGAATGTTTGTATTTGTACCTTGGGAGGCAATGACATGTGACTGTGTTGTCATGTTAACATTTTGTTGTTGTCCTTGGATAAAAATGCGTCCCTTGCCCCGTCCCAAAGGATTTTGTAAAATACCACTAAGCGGATATGTCGAAGGTGTACCCATGGTTGTAGCTGTCAAGGGGGGGTTGTTGTGACTTGATGATGCCCCCATGGCATTTATCATAGTGGTAAAGAGAGGATTGGAGTAATTTTTCCATATTGTTGAGGAGCCAAGAGTGGTTCTAGCCAATTGGGATAGTGTCGTGGATGTTGTGGGTATTGTGGATGATTGTGATCCTCCAATAGATGTAGTATTTATTATGTTGGAGGTGTTTGGGATGTTGGAGGTAGCATGCACTGTCATTGTGGTGTCAAAGAAGGTATTGCTCGTAGTGTTTGGAGGTTGACCACTATGTGATATGTTATGCATGTTGTTGTCATTAGGGTCTGGAGGTGTTGATTGTATTGTGGTAATGTCGAATCCTTGGGGTAATTTGGCTCCTTGACTCAAGAGTGTGGCCAAGTATCTGTCTTTGTCGTAAAGGACCATTGTTTCAACAAATTGAGAGGCCTCTAGGTCTTGTGCTGCTACCTCTAAGTTTTCCTCGAGTAGTTGACCGTACTCATCTTTACGCAAGAATGGTTCAAATAGAATATTTGATGAGGGTGGTGTCGTCATTATAGGTTGGTTGTTTGTATTGCCAAATGCATCGTCAAAGGTCCATTTTGGGTCATACGTTGGATTGTTGATGTATCAATGGATTTATTTTGGATTAGATTCAAGTTATCAAATCAATGCAAAAGACAAAACCCAAAGTAATTACAAAGAACAAAGGAAGCGAAATGTAAAAGAACAAGTATACCTGATAATTGCTGAAGCTTCCATGACTCACCTTCGTAACACCTTCTTACTTGCTGGATAATGCTTTGCCCTCAGATTCGTCATGCGAGCAATCTGCAAATATATGCCTATGTCCTACACTAAGCTTTGAAGGATTTGCATAAAATGTCTAAAGCCTATGCCTAAATGACTATGATAAAAATGACTCTAAAATGCCAAATTAATCTAAGTATTAATATGCCAAAATATTGTAATCTATGTACGTAATCCAGAAATGAGAGCAAAATAGCATTTTATAGAAAATGCCATTTTGAATGGATGAACAAGATTGACTTCTGACAAAGACTTAAAATTAGAGGCCCAGATTAAATCTGAGAATCCCTAATTAGGGTTAGGGAAAATTCATTAATCGAATGGTCAAGATAATATCTCAAATAATTGGATCGACGGTGGAGAATAAATGAGATAATGAATTTAGAAAATAAAGATTTTCAAAAATCAAGAAGATAAAGACTGCCTGATTTGTGAGATTTGAAAAATCAAGAAGATAAGAGTTGGACTGAAGATCAAATTTGGAAAATCAAGAATCTGCCCGATTACTTGATTTTTGAAAGATTAGTTACTATTTTGAATTAAATTAATTCAAAATAATGATTTTGTGAGACAATAAATAATCTTTTTCAGATTATTTACCAAAATGGACTGACAGTTAAGAAAGTAATGACATTTTAAATAATTTCATTTATTTAAAATGAGAGGAATATTAATTTTGACAATTAAATAATTAAAGATAATTATTTAATTTAGGATAAGATTAATTAATTAAATAAATTAATCAATTCATTTAATTATGACAGTTAGTGACATATTAAATAAATAAATAAAACTTATTTATTTAATAATCAGGAAGAAATATATGACAAAGGGTAATTAAATAAATTAAGAAATTTATTTAATTAAGGGAAGACTTAGACAATTAATGACGTATTTAATAAATAAATAAAATTTATTTATTTATTAATCATGAAGAATACAAAGACATGAATTAATTAAACAATTATAAATTATTTAATTAATAGTCGAATGTGGACCAAGGACATAATTAAATGTATTAATTATGCTAGGATGAAAATGGTAAAAATGAAGCTTGCAGGCCTAGGTCATTTTTAAGTGTCTACATTTTGCCCCTCTTTGTCATAATGTAGGATGTCGCATTGTGACAAAGAAAATAAGTCAAAAATATGCCCCAGTGCAAAATAAGATGAGGAAGAATGACGAGGGTTATGGTATGCCCCCTCGAGAGGAAAGACGGGTTCTAAGAACATGGGTGTGCTCTCGAAATTAATGAGAAGACTAGAATATGAAGAGACAAAGAAATGTTAGTGCAAAAGATATGGATGATGATATGGATGCAATGCTTATATGAGATGAGACAGAGAAGATGACAAGACTAAAGAAGATGCATGTTAGTTCCTAGACCAAACCCAAAGTAATTACAAAACACAATGGAAGAACAAAGAACGATTATACCTGTAAATCCTCGAGTCTTCCATGATTCACTTTTGTAACACCTTCTAACTTGTTGGTTGACATGTTGCCCTTAGATCGAACATGTGAGCAATCTACAAATAAATGTCTAAGTCCTACACCAAGCTTTGAAGGATTTGATAAATGCCTAAATGCCTATGACTATGACAATACAATTGAAATGCCTATGTCTAAAATATTGCCTAATGCCAAAAAATGAGAGGAAAATGACATTTTATAGAAAATGCCATTTTGAACAGACATAAGAGATGAGAGATTGAGAAAATTCCCTAGAATCAACGGTTAAGATTCAAAATGGCAACTCTCAATTAGGGTTAGGGAAAAAATGCCCACATGTGTGAATAAGATTTAATTAAATAAATTAAATCAAAGATAAATGTGACAGTTGAGATGGAATTAGCAAAAAGCAAAAGACAAGAAGATGGGATTTTAGAAAATTAGTAATTTTAGAAATTACTTGATTTGTAGAAGAATATTTCCATTTTGAATTAAATTAATTCAAAATATTGGATTTTGTGAGATAAGGAGGAATTGATTTTTGAAATTAATTACTAAAAGAAGAATCAGTTAACTATGTGAGATATTTTTAAATAAATTGTTTTATTTAAAAATAAAGAAGTGTCACATACAACAATTAAATAATTAAAAATAATTATTTAATTTAGAAGAAGTGGTTAATTAATTAAATAAATTAGAAAACCTATTTAATTAAAAGAGATGATTTAGGAATTGGTGACATATTGAATAAATATATTTTAAATATATTTATCTAATAATCAAGAGGACATTAATGACAAAGATTAATTAAATAAAATGAGAACTTTTTTTAATTATGAGTTGACTTTAGATAATTAGTGATGCATTAAATAAATATGATTTATTCATTTAATAATCAAGAAGAATATAAGACCCTGAATTAATTAAATAATTGTGAATTATTTAATTAATAGTTGAAGATGGGTTAGGAACATAATTAAAGTGTCATAATTATGTTAGGATGAAAAGTGGTAAAATAGTGCTCACAGGCCTAGGTCACTTTTAGGTGTCTACATTTGACAGTGGACGTGGGGTCTTGCCGAAAGTTTGCCATTTGTCTTTGTTGTTTTTGAAGTCTAGTTTCCACCATAAATGATATTGCCCAAATGAAAGGGAATGACAACTAAATACAGTGATGACGCTATGCAAGGTCTAAATTCCAAATGACGACTAGGATGACTAATGTTTTTGGATTTTTGTGAATAAGATATGCAATGTGAAGACTTAAAATGCAATTTAAGACAAGGGTACCTAAGCACTTCTAAGCACAACCTTTGTTTTCAATTTTGGTTACTAGAGGACTGTGTTGAAAATGACAAAGTGACAAGGTCGAAATGACTAGTGAATTTTCCTAACTAGACTTTTGAGTTGGAAAATCCCACAAAAGAGGAAAATGACTGAAAAAAAGGGGTTTGATAACTTAGTCCAAAAGAGCCTAGTTTCGAAAGCAATGATGTTGCAAATTGTGCTGAGATTTACCTAATCCTAAGGATGCAAAATGTGAACCTAGAGACAACCTAATGCCGAATGTATGCAACTAAAAAAATAATGAAGGATGAAACCTATGGTGATGAATGCAAACTTGGTTTCTGACAGAATCTTCTTGGAAACAGTGTTTGACAAATGATTGACAAGATGAAGACTTTGGATTTGACTTTGTATGAAGTTTTAAATTGTGACAGGAAAATGCGTCGTTTGAGGTTTCATTTGCATCTCATTTTTGTGAATGCGGATAAGGTTAAGCAAATGCAACTTAGAATCAGAAAAATGCGACTCAGTTTGGCAAATGTGACTCAATGATAGTCAGTTGCATCTCAGTTTTGTGAATGCGGCTCAGGTTAAGCAAATGCGACTTAGAATCAGACAAATGCGACTCAGTTTAGTAGATGCGACTCAATGATAGTTAGTTGTGTCGTGACGCATGCATATGTGGTATTTGGAAGGTCAAATGTGATTTAACAGAGTGATTGTGATTCAGAAAGTTAAATGCGGTTTGACAAATGTGACATAGTTTCTAAAAAAAGAGTTTTTATTTTGTCATTTTTGATGGAAAATTTGATCTGTTTGATATTGAGCATTTTGTTTGGAGCTGTAAATGTGATGAGTCCAGAAAGCACTTGACAAGCACAGTGTTTTGAATGTAAGCAAACACACATTAGATAAGCACAATCCTAGGTTAGGCCATGACAGTATTCGCTAGATTCCATGCGGGTTTCCCCAACCACATATCTGTAGCGTGTGAATTCAAAAACTTGGTTGCACGGGATCCCCCTTATAGTACACTCTCTTCTTAGGCCAACCAAGCTTCCAACCCCTATGAAACTCCCATGGCAAGTTGATCACCTCTACTACAAACTGCGAAAGTGTGGATGCCTTCACACTGACCAGTGCTGAGCTAGCAAATAGAAGGTTTTTGGCTTACTACACAAAAGTTTTTAGTTCGGGACCCCCGTTTGAGTGGCCATACATGGGGCAAGAGATTAATCACCATTAAGGTAGCACTCCATCCTGAAAAGGTTAAGATCAATAGGGTTTAAGGGAGTACAACTCTGTCTATATGACACATCTGCACTCACAATCTTACGTTTTCCCTTAAGATTTACATTTATATACCAGTCGGGGGTAGCTTGGCCTTAGCTCCGTTGCCGGTTTGAGTCACGTTGGGGTGATGAAATCCCCAGGCATCCCAATTTCTAGAGTTGGTAACTATTTCTCTTACACCCAAGATCGCTCGAAAGCGCTAGGGGAGAGGATACTCTGATATATCAAATCATCAAGTAAGAACAGATAAAAATGAGTCTGGGTTTTTTATCACCAAGTTTTCACAAGGTGAGAGCATACTCCCCTATCATTTTACAAACACATTCAGACATAAAAAATAGAGGTTCATTTTAATTGCACCAAAAATAAAATGTGAGTTACACTACTAAAAATGCAAGCACATTGTTTTAATGTTTGACCTTTGACAATCGAACCTACAAGACAATCCGTTAGTAGTTCTAATGTTTTTCTTCAACCCACAAAAAGTAACAACCAACAAGCTGCAAACCTTGATTAGTAACAGAAAACCTTATGCTAGGCAGCATGCAAGAAATAACTAGGTTAAAAAGAAACATAGAAAACTACAAAAAAGAAAAAAAAACCGAATGTAAACTAATAGAAAATCTTACTAGCCAAGTGCGTCACGACAGAGTGATTGTGTTGCTCTGTGTATCAGATGCACCTTGATATTTCAAATGTGGCTTTACCTATGTCGATTGTGTCACGACAAAGCGATTGCAGCTTTTCTATTCTCGAATGCATCACAACGCATCAGATGCATCACAATTTTTTAAAAATCGGTTGCGTCATTCCGTACCTGTACCTACAAAACAACAGAAAACACAAAAACCATACGGAAATAACAAGAAAACGGAGTCGGGTTCACCAATGTAACTGAGGGTAATTTCTAAGGTTTAGATTAGATCAATCAATAAAGCATATAAAAGAAAAAAACCCAAAGACCTATCGAGTACAAAGGAATTTAAACAATAAATATTTATACCTGTAAATCAAGTTCTCCATGATTACCTCCATAGTACCTTCTTACTTGTTGGATGATGCTTTTCCCTCAGATTCGTCATGCGATCAATCTATAAATGTATGCCTATGTCCTACACCAAGCTTTGAAGGATTTGTATAAAATGTCTAAATCCTATGCCTAAATTCCTATGATTGACAATGCCTAAACATGCTAAGATTTGATCAAATAAAGATAATAAATGCTATGGAAAGCCTAAGAGTGCAAGTGCAAAATTGTATAAAGTGAATGCGTGTAATTGAAAAGTGAGAGGAAAATGGCATTTTATAGAAAATGTCATTTTGAATGGATGGGTGAGATTAATTCATGACGAAAACCTAAAATGAAAGGTCCAGATTAAATCTGAGAATCCCTAATTAGGGTTAGGAAAAATTCATTAATCGAATGGTCAAGATAATATCTCAGATAATCAAATCAGCGGTGGAGAATAAATGAGATAAACTAATTTAGAAAATAAGGATTTTCAAAAAATCAGGAAGATAAAGATTGCCTGATTTGTGAGATTCGAAAAATCAAGAAGATAAGAGTTGGAATAAAGATCAGATTTGGAAAATCAAGAATCTGCCCGATTACTTGATTTTTGGAAGATTAGTTACTATTTTGAATTAAATTAATTCAAAATAATGATTTTGTGAGACAATAAATAATCTTTTTCAGATTATTTACCAAAATGGACCCAGTTAAGAAAGTGATGACATTTTAAATAATTTCATTTATTTAAAATAAGAGGAATATTAATTTTGACAATTAAATAATTAAATATAATTATTTAATTTAGCAGAATAAGATTAATTAATTAAATAAATTAATCAATTCATTTAATTATGACAGTTAGTGACATATTAAATAAATAAATGTGTAATTCATTTTATTTTAATGGGGAAGAATTAATGAATAAGGATAATTAAATAAATTAGGAAATTTATTTAATTAAGGGGAAGGCTTAGACAATTAATGGCGTATTTAATAAATAAATAAAATTTATTTATTTAATAATCATGAAGAATACAAAGACATGAATTAATTAAACAATTATAAATTATTTAATTAATAGTCGAATGTGGACCAAGGACATAATTAAATGTCATAATTATGCTAGGATGAAAGTGGTAAAAATGAAGCTTGTAGGCCTAGGTCATTTTTAAGTGTCTACAGAAATGATTGAGCCCTTATGAAACAAACACTAGTAAAAAGGGAAGATATTGAAGAAATCAACCTTGGAACTAAATTAGCCCCTAAAAAGGTGTATATTGGAAAAAAGATAAGCCCAACAATTAGGAAGATGTTGATTGCACTATTAAGGAAATATAAGCATTTCTTTGTGTGGTCTTATGATGATCTCAAAGAGTATAAAGAAGATTTGTTCCAACATGAAATCCCATTGAAACTAGATGCAAAACCTTTTAGATAGAAACAAAGATCCATAAATCCTACCTTAGAGCCTAAAATGCATGAGGAACTTATGAAGCCTAGGGAGGGGGATATCATCAAGCCTATCAGACATTCATCTTAGGTCTCTAATTTAGTACCTGTCAGAAAGAAAAATGGATATATAAGGCTCTATGTAGACAAACTTTAATGTGTCCTCTCTTAAGGATAACTACCCACTCCCAAACATGGAGGCTATGTTTCAGAGGGTCATAGGATGTGAGTTGTTATCTATGATGGACAAATTCTCAGGCTATAACTAGGTAAAAGTTAAGGAATCAAAGCAATACAAAAAAACCTTCACCACACCATGGGCAACATATGTATATGTCAAAATGTCGTTTCAACTTACAAATGCCAGTGCAACTTTCTAGAGAGCTATGGATGTTGAATTTGATGATCTAATTAATGTAATAATGGCAGTATACTAGAATGAATTAACTACATATTCAAAGAAGGAAGAAGACCATGTTGAGCATCTGGAAAAAAAATTCATCAAAGCCACTGAGTGTGGCATCTCCTTAAATCCTAAAAAATGTCATTTTGTAGTAATAGAAGGAAAGTTACTGGGGCATATAGTGTCTAAAGAAGGCATAAGGATTGATATAGAAAGGGTGGAAGCCATAGAAAATATCCCTATTCCTAAGACAATTAAAGACATCTAGTCCTTCTTTGGGAAAATCAATTTTGTGAGAAGATTCATATCAAACTTTACTGAGATAGTGAAGCCAATATCAAAGATGTTGAAGAAAGGTGCAAAGATTGACTGGAAAGTTGAGGCCATAGATGCCTTCATATCCATCAAGAGAGAAATTAAGGAGGCCCCAGTGTTGAATTCCCCTAATTTCAGTAATCCTTTTCAGATCTTTTCATTTGCGTCCTATCACACAATTGCAATACTAATGTTACAAAAAAATGATGAGGGGCATAAATAGCCTATTTCTTTCTTCAGCAAATCCCTCCAAAATGCATAGTTTAAATATGAAATTGTAGAAAAATAGGCATATGCATTAGTAAAGGTTGTCAAAGCATTCAAGTCATATCTGGTGGGAGAAAAAGTAATCACCTATGTACCCAATGTTGCAGTAAAATATGTGTTTGTGCAATATGAAGCAACATGCCATAGGCGCAAATGGATAAATAGAATCCAAGAATTTGGCATTGAGTTTCAAATCACCAAGCTTGTAACAGGATAGGGGTTAGCCAAATTAGTGGCTGAAAAAAATATTGAGGTTGCCCAAGTTTGTAATCTGAATGATGAAGGTAACATGATTACTAGTATTGACCACACACCATGGTATATTGATATTGTGTATTATCGTAAACATATGAAATATCCTGAAGGATTTATTAATAACAAGAAAAGGACACTTAAATTGCACACTTCAAAGTATGTATTCATGAAAGGGGACCTCTATTGGAAGAATAGAGATGGTATTTTGTTGTTGTGCCTAGATGAAAATCAAGCAAGGCATGTTTTGAAGGAAATGCATGAAGGAGTATGTGAATATAATTTCTCAGCAAAGACCACTACACATAAGGTGTTAAGGGAATACTACTATTGGCCTAGAGTTTTCAGTGATTCCTATGATTATACTAGGAAATGTGAATCATGCCAAAAAAATTCTGGGAAATTGAATTATCAAGGGGCATTGCCTCTAAGACCTTTGCAAGTTGAGGCTCCATTCCACCAATGGGGAGTTGATTTCATAGGATAAATTGTAGAAAAATATAGTGTAGGACATAGATGGATATTAGTATCCATAGACTACTTTACAAAAAGGGTGGAAGTTGTACCTACTAAGAAAGCAACTAGTAGGTGGGTAAAAAACAATTTATTGGAAAACATCATCACCAGATTTAGAGTGCCAACAAGAATTAAAAATGATAATAGGATGTGCTTCAGATCATATGAATTCAAAGGTTTTTTCTAGTCCCATGGAATAGTGATCTCAAATTCTTCACCATATCATCCACAGGTGAACGAGCAAGCTGAATCCAACAATAAGAGCATCCTGAAGATCATAAAAAGAATGTTGGATAATAATAAAAAATGCTTGGGATTCTAAGTTGAGACTAGCCTTATGGGAAGATAGACTGTAAAAAAGGCCATTGGGAAATCACCTTTTTCACTTGTGTATGGGACTCAAGCTAGGCTCCCTTTGCATAAATTGTTACCGATATGTAAGTTCATCTTGCAAGAAGACTTAAACATTCCTAAACCTATGGAAGAAAAGATAGAAGAGTTAATGGAACTTGATGAAGTTAGGAACCAAGCTCAGCAACACAATATGAAGAAGCAACTATAGATGAAATACCTATATGACACAAGGGCTTAAAATAGAAAATTTGAAGTAAATGACATGGTTCTCATGTGGAATGCTAGGAGCCAAGACAATGGAAAGCATGGGAAGTTTGAAGCTCTATGGTTAGGACCATTTGTCATTGTTGGCAAGGTTGGTGAAGATTCATATTACCTCCAAAACATGACAGGAGAAGAATAGGAATTTCCAGTGCATGGAAAATTCCTGAAACATTTCTTTTCTTAATCTTCCATGCACAATAGTCTAGGAGAGGGTTGAGAATTTCCAATGCATGGAAAATTCTTGAGGAACCTTCTAAAATAATTATCTTCCATGCATAGTAGTATAAGATTCCATTCCACCTCCATTTCCCACCATTCCTAAATTCACTTCCATTTCCATACCATATCAACAAGACACTTGGTATGCTTCCCTAGAGACCTGGATTCTTGCAGAGACCTGGATTCTTGCTATACCCACAAGGGGTATACATCCCCAGTTGGAGCCACTGTTAGGATTGAAAATCATATTTGTTATTTTTGCATTTGAATTCATGAAGAGTAGAAACTCATATGACTAGATCAATTTCAAAACCCATGATCCCATGAATATGGCCTTTAACACATAAGCATCCCCCTGATCATAGTTAAACAAAATCTATAAGAACAATTGATCCTTATTAGGAAAATCATGTTCATTTCTTTCTGATCAACAATTCATAGCCTTTCATTCCAATGATTTCTACATATCGAGAAGAGGTGAATGAGGTCATAGTGATCAAAGACCCCAAAGATAACAGGTGTGCATAATCAGGAAGATGATTTCTATCATTTCACTAATGAAATCCTATCGTCAAGAGCAAGGTAATCAGAGCATGATGCAATATAGAGGAAGAAAATGAATTATCCCAATTTTATTTGTCTAAATTCAAAACATCTTAGTTTGATTACTCATCACTACTTCACTTTTCCTTTCCAAAACTCATGTCAAACACTCCAATTTGCATTCAGATTTCCAAATTCATTCAATAACCTTCAAAGCACTTTAGTAATCTCAACTTAACCAAAAACAAACAAGTACAAGGTCTTCCCATTCACCTTTTCATCTTTTTGTTATGACTATCCTAATTGTGCAACTATGGCACTCACAAACCACCTAACTCCAAATTTTTGCTTCCCAAGACACACATAACTATTTCCACCTTTGGTATAGCTTTAGTAGCATTGAATCAACATAAATAAACTCATTCAAAAAACCCAAGAACTCAACTTAAACCTTCAATGACTATTAGCATTCCTTGTAACCATGCTTATGGGAATTGTCAAAAACAACTTTAGTGGAAAATATCCTTTTTAGACTATAATCATCATTTTGGATGTCCTTTGTAGGGTTCTAAAACATAACAATAAATCAATATAAGTTTCTTTGGAGAACTTGGTTCAAAATTTGTTGTACTTGCTACTAATTAGGCCTATTAGGCCTTTACACACATAGGGCCTATTGGATCTACCAAATCTTGACACAAATAATCTTCATAAATGCTTCAAAAATCTCATATTAGACTTTAATAATCTTTATTCACCAATAAAATTTCATTCCCATATCCATTTTCACAAACCCTAGGCTTCATTCATCTCTAAACTTTGATTTCAACAGTATGTACACAAATTGCAGTCCCTAACTTCATTTCTTCACAACTTAACTTTATTATTTTTCCACCAAACCAATGTAATATGAAAGAGAATTTATATTAGAGTAATCTCTCCAAAAATCATAGGAATCCACTGAGTAATAAAAGAGAAACACAATTTATTCATTCATTGATTACCCTAATAGAGGATTTTGATAGTTTAAAGAAGAATTGCAAGAACTCCATAAAAATCCAATCAATTCACATGAAACAAGAATATAACAGAATTTTATTGATGATATTTCCACTTACACACATTCAACCATGAATATCAGTCTGTACTGGGTTGTACATGGCCTAAAAACATAGAGTTTCTGTAGATAAATGCATAAAACAGTGTTTTTTGTTAATCAAATTCTTTCATTCAATCACCCATGCCTCAAAAATGGTTTACAAATACCTTTTAAAGGAATTTAAACATGACTCATCACCTTCTAACTAACTTTCAATGACCTAGAACAAAAAATACCTTTCACCTTCCCCTCTTTACATCATTTTGCAATTTTTGCAATATTGTGACAACCTTTGAATTATTCTTACATTTTTGCATATTTGACTCAAATGACCATCCTAATGACCTAAAAAAATGGTAAATGACTCAAATTACCTTACAAATATTGGATTTTTCTGATATGTGGTTGTCATTTATGTCAACACTATTGGCATTAATGTCTTTAAGGATGTATATGTTGAGGATATTGAGAAAATTGTAATTAAATAAGTTGTAGGTTGTCAGTGATGTAGTGAAGTTTAGTTTGATGGATAGCTCAGTATATTGATGATCAAAGGTTTTGGATCAAATTGTTTGTTGATGATTATATCTAGTTTATCCACGTGAAGTTTCAGAGGTTCGCATGAAGATTTGATCGAGTTATGAGTATATGTGTTCTGATAGTTGTTCTATTGCTTTAGCTAGTGTTCCTAAAAGAAGATGATGTGATTCTAGTAATTTGAATTGTTGTGGATGATTTTGTGGTGATTCATGATGCTTGTGGATTTTTCTAGATTGTGCTCTATCTATGTTGTATGTCTGCATTGATTGTTGTGCTCACAATTGGTGATTTTCTTTTGTGAGTTCATGTTTTTCATGATAATGGCCGACAGGGTGATTGTAGCATGTTGTGGATCTTTGAGGCATAATTTTCAAATGTGTTTCATGTTCAAGGGTGTTGTTTTGGGCCCTCACTTGTTTTGGCTAACATTGTTTGGTGTGCATTAAAAAATTGTTTATTGATTTGGGCCAACAATTTGTACATGTTTTATATTTTGTTAAAGCCAACATGTATTTGATCCTATCCTTAGTTGCGGATATATATGATTGTTTGTTTATACCATTTGATGGAATGATGTGAGTGATTTGTGAGTGTTATGTGTGAGTAATGTTCTAATATTTTGAAGGTAGAGGCAGAGTGTGAAGAAGATCAAGCAGACTGTGCTTAACCGAAACTATAATAAGGAATTAGATGTTATTTTCTCAGTTCAAAATCTTTTGTATGTAATCTGAATGTTTCTGTAAGACAGTGTGTCTTCATTTGGGTAGTAATCCTATTTGTATTTGAGCAGTGAGCTCTAGGAAGTGTGCCTAAATGCATTTGCATTCCCCATTTATAATTCTTTTATACTTTTAATAGATTATAATCTTGTGGACTAACCTCCACCGTGGTTTTTCCCCTAACAAGGTTTCCACGTAAAAAATCTTGGTGTTATGTGTATTTCTGATGTGGTGATGGTTTATGCTTTCGTGTTTATATATCAGATCTGAGAATAAGTTAAATTTGTATAATTTCTATGACAACTGATTCACCCCCCCTCTCAGTTGTTTTCCCTTGTGTTTCCAACAATTGGTATCAGAGCAAGTTCCTTGAAAGAAGTTTAATAGCTTGAGGTGATCCGGGATGGTGACATATAAGAAGGACAGTCTGAGATTTGATGGAAGAAATTATTCTCTATAGAAGACTCAAATGGAGTTTCATCTGAGATGCATTGGTGAACCTTACTAGAAAATTACAAAGAATAGGTGTATCATTCCACAAAATGGTCCTTCTACTACAGATGAGATTAAGGAAGTTGAGTACAATATCAGGGCTAATAAATCATTGTTGAGTGCTCTGACTAATCCTGAGATGACAAATGTAATGGAGCTAAAGGTTGCTTATGAGATCTAGAAAAATTTGGAAACCTTGTATGAAGGTGATGCCCATGTGAAGATTGCTAAACTACAAAGCCTGAAAGGGAAATATGAAATGTTGAGAATGGGTGAAGATGAGAACATCACTTCTTTTATGCAGAGACTGAATGAACTTGTGTGTAGTATTAGATGTGTTGGTAGAACATTAGAAGAATCAGAGATTGTTGCTAAAGTGCTTAGATCCTTGTGTGTTGCATACAAATCCAAAGCTATTGTTATTGAGGAGATCTGGACTATGACAAATGTAACTAGAGACATCTTGATTGGTAAGCTTACTACTTTTAAGTTAAGTGAGTTTGGTGATTCTCTTCCTAAGAAAGAGTCTACATTCAAAGCTACTAGCTCTGGAAAAAGATAAGTAGAGATTTGATCTAGGTGAAAGTTCTTCTAGAAAGGTGTTCAAGTATGAGGAGGAAATGAGAGAGATTGAAGAAGAAGAGAGAAAACTAGATGAGCTTGAAGCACTTATTATCAAGAGGGAAGCCAGAGGAGAAGGTAAGTATAAAGGGAAATTGCCTATTAAATTTTTCTCTTGTAATAAGATAGGTCATTTTGCCTCAAGGTGTCCAAAAAGAGTTCCTAAGCCAAAACCTAACAAGCCTAGATTCCAAATAAAGTGTTATTTTGCTACTAATGAAGGTGTGATAGATGATGAATCTGATAAAGGGAATGTAAGTGAGGACAAATGGATATTTATTGCTATCAAGGAAAATGATCCAGTACCTACTGAATCTACAAATTGCACAAATGTGGAGAAAGCCCTAGCTGCTTCAGTTCAATAAAAAGATGAATGGGTGATTGACAGTGGATTCTTTTCACATGATAGGTGATAAAAGTAAATTTGTGAGCTTGGAAAAGTATGATGGTGGTGTTGTAAGATTTGGTGATGAAAAAGCTGGTGTAATCTAGGGTAGAGGATCCATTTCTCTTGATGGTAAACATAATATTGATGATGTTCTATATGTGATGGGTTTGAAGCATTATCTCTTAAGTGTTAGATAGATGATTGACAATGGATACAATCTTCAATTCAAGAATGGAAAGTGTAGAATATTGGGAAGTTCTAGAAATGTGATTGCATCTGGTACAAAAACAAAAGGTAATATCTTTCACCTAAATGCTGCTAGTAAAAGTTGTCTGATTGCTCAAGTTGATGAAAGTTGGTTGTGGCATAGGAGAATGTGTCATGTAAACTTTGAAAATATTATCAAGATAAGTTCTACTCAAGAAGTGAGAGATCTTCCTAAGTTGATAAAACCTACTAATACCATATGCAAGGAATGTTAGTTAGGGAAACAAACTAGAGTTTCATTCTAAAGAAAACATCATTGTTCAAATGAAGTGTCAGAGCTTGTGCATACTAACTTTTGTGGTCCTTCTAGAGTGAGAATTTTACAAGGATACAGGTATTTCATGTTACTTATTGATGATTATTCTAGAATGATGTGGGTTACTTTATTAAGGGAAAATTTTGAAGCTCTAGAGAAATTCAATATTTTTAAGGCTATGGTTGAGATAGAGACAGGTCTAAAGATTAAATGTCTGAGATCATATAGAGGTGGTGAATTCACTTCCGATGAGTTTAATTCTTTTTGTGAAGAGCATGGGATAAAGAGACAATTATCTTCCCCATGGACCCCTCAACAAAATGGAGTTGTGGAAAGGAAGAACAGGAAAATTCAAGATGCTACTAGGACTATGATGCTGGAAGGAAATTTTCCCCATATCTACTGGAGAGAAGCTATGAGTACTGTCATTTACACTCTCAACCAGGTACATGTCAAAGGTGATACTAGTAAGACTTCTTATGAGCTATGGTATGGTCATAAGCCTATTGTTAGATACTTCAAAATTTTTGGGAGTAAATGCTATATCAAAAGAGATCAAGATATAGGAAATTTTGATACTAGAAGTGATGAAGGAATCTTTCTTGGTTATTCTACTAAAAGAAAAACCTACCAGTGCTACAATAAGAGATTGAGGAAAGTAATTGAAAGTGATAATGTCAAGGTTGATGAAGAAATAGTTAGACCATCTAGAACATGTGGTTATGATTCAAATGATTAGAATGATAGTTTAGACAAAGGAAAGAAAGTTCAGACTTCAAATAAAGTTTAGATCATTCTGATGAATTAGGAAATTCAAGAGGAAGAAACTAGTGAAAGTGTAGAAGTGAGGTCACAAGAGCTTGAAGTTCAAGAACACCCTAAGACTCCAAGGTATGTAATACTAAATCATTCAAAAGATCAGATTATAGGTGATAAGAACAAAGGAGTTCAAACTAGGAGAAGAATTGCAGAAGAAATATTGTTTGATCTCAAAGACCGAGCCTAATAGTGTCAATGAAGCATGCAAAGATGAAAATTGGGCAGAAGCAATGAAAGAAGAACTACTAAAAATTGAGAAGAATGATACATGGATTCGTGTTCCTACACCTAAGGACAAAAATGTAATTGGAAGTAAACGGGTCTTTCAGAACAAACTGAATGAGCAAGGTAGAGTTGTTAGAAGCAAAGCAAGACTTATGTGTAAAGGATATTCTCAGATGGAAGGAATTGAATTTGAAGAAACTTTTATTGCTAGGATTGAAGTTGTGAGACTATTTCTTGCTTATGTTGATTACAAAAACTTCAAGGTTTATCAGATGGATGTCAAGTCAACATTTCTAAATGGTGAATAGGAAGAAGTGTATATAGAGCAACCTGATGGATTTCTATTAACTGATTAGGGAGATATGGTTTGTTGATTGAAGAAAGCATTGTATGGACTGAAGCAAGCCCCAAGAGCATGGTATGCCAAATTAGACAAGTATTTTTTGAAGTTTGGATTTAATAAAGGTACTCTTGATAGTAATTTGTATTTCAAGATTGATCATGATAAATATTTGATTGTTGAAGTCTTTTTTGATGATATAAATTTTGGAGGAGATGATAGTTTGTGCATGAAGTTTGCTAATGAGATGCAAAGTGAGTTTGAGATGTCTATGATTGGAGAAATAAAATTCTTTCTAGGATTGCAAATTACTCAGCTAGATAAAGGGATCTTTATATCTCAGTCCAATTATGTGAAATAATTGCTAAAGAAGTTTGGTATGGAAGATTCAAATCCAGTTGGTACACCTATGGTGACCGGATATAAGTTGACACAAGATGATGATTCTCCTAAGAAAAATCAGACTAGATATAGATCCATGATTGGTGGATTGCTCTATTTGACTCAAACTAGACCTGACATCATGAATGCCATATGTATTATTGCAAGATTTCAAGTTGATCCTAAGGAATCTCATTTGACAGTTGTGAAGAGTATTTTTAGGTACTTGAAGGGGACAATTGATTTTGGCCTATGGTATCCTAAAGAAGATGACCGTAATTTGAGTGCCTTTACTAATGTTGATTGGGTAGGAGATGTGAATGACAAAAATAGTACTAGTGGTGGTGCATTTTTCTTGGGAAAGAAGTTGATTTCATGGTTAAGTAAGAAGTAGAATGCCATTTCTTTATCTATTGCAGAGGCAAAATACATTGCTACAGCTAACAATTGTACTCAAGTATTGTGGATGAAGCAGATGCTAAAAGATATCAGAGTTGTGTATGATGAACCTATTTCTATATTCTATGATAATCCAATTGCAATTAACATTTCTAAGAATCTGGTGCTGCATTCAAAAACCAAGCATATATCTATCAAGTTTCACTTTTTGAGAGAGAAGGTGAGTGAAACGGAAGTTATATTGGAGTATGTGCCCACTAAGGAACAAATTGCAAATATTTTTACCAAGCCCTTGCCTAAGGATACTTTTGAGTATCTCAGAGGGAAGCTAGGGATGATTACCCCTCCTAATCAGAATTAAGATGCATTGACTTGCATCAGTCTGTGCATTTCATAGTCATATATTGATCCGAATTAATGTTGTGGTGGCTGCTACTTAGGGGGAGTAGTCAAATGTTTAGAAATTTGGTTCAAAGCTTGTGTGGAGAAATATAATGTGTATCTTTGTCATTGATGTCAAAGGGGGAGAAGAGTCATGTGAAAAAATATGAAAGAGTTAAGGAGAAAAGAGTCAAATTCTAATTAGGGGGAGAAAGTGCTAAGAGAAAGTGTCGTTGATGGTTTTTTTCACATCATGTGTTTCCATCAATTCCAAAGGGGGATATTTTTGGATGTTGCTGATATGTGGTTGTCATTGATGTCAACACTATTGGCATTAATGTCTTTAAGGTTGTATATGTCGAGGATATTGAGAAAATTGTAATAAAATAAGTTGCAGGTTGTCAGTGATGCAGTGAAGTTGAGTTTGATGGCTAGCTTAGTATATTGATGATCAAAGGTTGTGGATCAAAGGGTTTTTTAATGAGAATATCTAGTTTATCCACATGAAGTTTTAGAGGTTCGTATGAAGATTTGATCGAGTTATGGGTATCTATGTTTTGATAGTTGTTTTGTTGCTTTAGTTGGTGTTCTTGAAAGAAGATGAAGTGATTCTAGTAATTTGAATTGTTGTGGATGATTCTATGGTGATTCATGATGCTTGTGGATGTTTCTAGATCATGCTCTATTTGTGTTGTATGTCCATGTTGATCGGTGTGCTCGCAATGGGTGATTTTCTTTTGTGAGTTCATGTTTTTCATGATCATGGCCGACAGGGTGATTGTAGCATGTTGTCGATCTTCGAGGCATAATTTTTGAAGGTGTTTAATGTTTGAGGATGTTTTTTTTCCCTCATACATTTTGGTCGACATTGTTTGGTGTGCATTGAAGAATTATTTATTGATATGGGCCGACAGTTTGTACATGTTTTATATTTTGTTAAAGTTGACATGTAGTTGATCCTATCCTTAGTTGCAGATATATATGATCATTTGTTTATACCATTTTATGGTATGATGTGAATTATGTGTGAGTGTTGTGTGCAAATAATGTTCTAATATTTCAAAGGTAGAGGCAGAGTGTGAAGAAGATCGAGTAGATTGTGCTTAACCGAAACTGTAATCAGGCATTAGGAGATGCTATTTTCTTAGTTCAAAATATTCTAGATGTAATCTGAATGTTTCTATAAGATAGTGAGTCTTCCTTTGGGTAGTAATCCTTTTTTTATTTGAGTAGAAATCTCTAGGTAGTGTGCCTAAATGCATGTGCATTCCCCATTTATAATTCTTTTATGCTTTTAACAGAGTATAATCTTGTGGACTAACCTCCACCATGGTTTTTCCCCTAACAGGTTTTCCACATAAAAAATCTTTGTGTTATGAATGTTTATGATGTGGTGATGGTTTATGCTTTCATGTTTATATATTAGATCTAAGAATAAATTTAATTTGTATAATTTTTGTGACAACTGATTCACCACCCCTCTCAGTTGTCTGCCCTTGTGTTGCCAACAACAACAATATTGAATCAACAAAATTTAATCAATCTCCAAGATTTTCTTCATAGAAAACATGTCATTGTCAAGTTGCTCTTGCACTAGAGTGAAGTTTTCAAATCATACCGAGCTTTTGAGTCATGCTGATGGAAACCTCATCGGTAAGAAACATATATTCTTTCACCAATGAAGTAGGAGAACAACTATATCATAGAGACATATACACTCGAAGCGAGGCCCTTAGATCTCACTGACCACATGGGTTATGCCGATGAAGGAGGTTTTTGGGGAAATTCTTACCGATTTATCCAAATGAATAAAAGAGATAGAGGAAACACATCGGGGAGACCAAGATCATCAGAAAGGAATTTTGTTCTCTTAGTGATAGTACATGTCAGCTTGATGGTAACATGGAATGGTCACAATTTTTTAGAAAGACACTGGGTGATGAGTAAAAGGATTTCTAATGGTCTAGATCACCTTGACATTAGGAAAACTTCATAATTTTCTCCTTGAAATAAGAAAAGTTGAAAAGTAAGAAAAGGGGCAATTGTATAATATCAGTAAGAGTATTTGGTTGTCGTCATGACTAAGAATGAGAATCAAAGTGACACTTCACATCGAAAGAATATTCAGTTATGTCTTGGTGATCAATTATGAATGTATAAAATAAGGTGGTGCCAAATAAAGCAAGTAGATTGAACAAAGAATGAAGGGGTTTCACCAATGCAATCTTCTTGTATCACTCTGACATTTCAAAATTTGAAAAACCTATTGCATTCATATCCAGTGATGGAAATTAATGGCCACACGAATGAACCTTATGTAAATTCTAATTGAAAATAGATTGAACCAAAAGAATTTTCAGAATTTGTAGTGGGAAGAATGGGAGATTGAATGAGAGTTAAGGAATTTATTGTTCCTAGAAATATACAAGTAAGCATACAAAGCTCCTTGCAATTGATAAATTATTGTTCAGTTCTGCCACCTTAGAGAATTAAAATGGAAGGTTCAATTTCTGCAAAAACCAAAAGTAGGAAGAAACAGAGCAAAACTAGCCAATCCAAAAGCAAAAAATAGAAAATTGAAATGGGGATGGAATCCAAAACATAAGAATGAAAATTGACCCAAGACCTCATTGATCAATTGCCTAGTTCAGGGCCGAAAGCCAGAAGGTCTACATAATTGAGGGTTGATGTAGAGAAGTTAGAAGAAAAATGCAAACATATAGGTGATGTGTGGACTCCCATTAGGGGATATGAATTGTTCATGTTTCACTATTGTTGGAGAAGTAGATTTGAACCAGTTTGCAACCCTTGGAGTTTTAGTTTGGGAAAACTAGTTGTTCCCAATATCTTTGTGAATGTAGAGCTCATAAGAATCTTGGCCAAACATTATAACCTAGACCTTAAAGCTATGTGTAACCTGCAAGGTGAACCTTTCATACATGTATCCAAGACTACACTTTGTGAAGTTTTCAATCTATATGACACATGTGACTAGCCTATTGTGCATGAGGATAGACTCAGGGCCTTGACCATCAAGAATGAATCTCCTACACTGTATTTTAAACACTATTCCCTTCTCATGCACATGATATTGTACTATGGATAGGAGTTAGGAATGTGGCTAGAGTAACTGAGAATTACACAATTTGATAAGGAGGATCAACCAGTACCAGTGCAATTGTGGATTGCTATTTGGGACAATAGGTTTATCAATTCCAATTATCTTTATTTTGAAGAATATTTTGTCAAGATATTGCATAGGTTTTACAATCACCCATGTGATTATTCATTGAATGATGACATTAAAATATTTTTGAGGCCCAAGGATTTCAATGGACCACCAACTATAGGTCATAATTTGGGCAACTGGTATTGTTATA
This sequence comes from Sequoia sempervirens, assembly GCA_007258455.2. Lineage (NCBI taxonomy): Eukaryota > Viridiplantae > Streptophyta > Pinopsida > Cupressales > Cupressaceae > Sequoia > Sequoia sempervirens. Next base: position 214,935,624 of record VDFB02000015.1, on the reverse strand, counting down.
TTTATTCAACCAAGATTAGAGAGTTGGTTTTGAAGATACACCTTTCCTTTTACCAAAATCTATACCAAATAGGATTGCTTATCTAGAGATTTTTAGGAAACTGGATTATTCCAATGTCATGAACTTGAGTGCCTATGAGAAATAATCATTTATTCCTAGTACATTGTGATTTGGAGATTTCAATTTGGTATCAAAGGAAGGATATGATCTTATTTTGGATAAGTTATCACATTTCAATATGAAGAAAGTTGCACCAAGGAATGAATTTGATCTTGAGGGTTATATTGGTTTTGCAAGGAAAAAATAGAATCTAGGTGGATATGATCATATATCATATCCTCATGATGACATTATTAGAAACATGGAGGAAGAGGAGGATAAATTGGAAATTTATAACTACAACAGAGAAATGGAACAAAAAATGAAGGAGATGCAGGAAGCATAAATGTTGTCCTCTAGAAGTGAGGAATATTTTGATGAAAGAGAGCCCCAAGGAAAAACTAGAAATATTCCCAATCTAAGAATTGAAGAGTATCAACCTCCAAATAGAGAATAAGAAGTTGAGGAATCATTTGACACATATACTAGGCAATTGGCCTATAAGTCCCTTGATTTTGATGATCAATTTATAAAGTCACCCAAATTTAGATCTTTCTTGTACAAACAAAAAGGAAAAACAATAAGGGAATCAGTTGCGGACATCACACCTAGCAATGAAGCCTAGTTACTGAACACCATGAAAATGGATGTGGAGAATGAGATGAAGAACATGACTCTAGAAAGAGGAAGAAAATTATTAGGGGAGTCTGGTGTGATGATTTTTCCTAGATGAGATGTAAATTTTTCTCTTGTTTTTGATAGTTTTCTACATAATAATGGTGCTAAGTATAAGCTTAGTCTAGAAGGGGTGACATAAGTATACACTAGATCAAGATATAACCCTGATGAGAACTCTCTTATGATTTGGGCACTGTATCCCACATATAAGAAATCTGTGATTATTGATACTAAGAAGGAATTTGGTCATGTGATGACACTGAAAGTAGGAGAAAATAATCCTATGGTCACAAATGGCATTGGCATAAATATAGACAAATTGAATAAATCTCAAATTCAATGTTAATCAAGGAACGAGATATGTACAAGATGAACAATGAAAGGATGCTCAAAGAAAATCATTTTATGAAAGACATGGTCAAAGATACATTCAATGGATCCACTAAATTTTTAACTCTAGGAGAAGGTTCCCAATCAAAGGAAAAAAGTGAGGAATCACAAGTACACACTCAAGTGAGTAAAGCAAGATTTGACACACTATCTGAAATATTCCAAAAGAGGCATGCCAATTTGATGGTTTGGATGGACAAATTCTTGGTAACACATTCCAAGTGTCATACTGCTATTCAGGAACATAAGAGAATAAATGATAGGATTCAGGGAAAGATACAAAAGAGAAGCACTTCTAAAATTGGAGCCATTACAGCTTTGAGGATATGATGAGAAAATGTAAGGATTATTATAAAGAACTTCAAGTAGATGCAAAGGATTTCATTGATGCTTCAAAGGAAGGGGTGCATGGAGCCTTGGAAGTAACCAAGAATGAGGATTTAGCACTAGAGGAGGCTTGTGAACATTTGGAGAAGATGATCATCATGGAGATAGCTGTGAGGAATGTTGCAGAGGATGTTGACACAGACTTGAGTCAGGAATATTTAGATCATATAGCACAAGTCCATTTATGGCTCATTAGGGCTTAATTGTTAATGTTTAATTGTTGTCAATTCCAAAAGACATTTATGAAGAGGTGTACTATCTTCAAGATATTGATATATAAGCTAGACATGTAATGATTACAGAGTAAGAGCAAACAAGGAGAGAATAGGAGATATACAAAAGATACTTTCAAAATGTTTATCATATAGATTATATTGTATGAACTATGATGCATGCATGAATTTTGGCATAAATCAATAGATCTTTAATTCTGTGTGACTCAATATTGGTGTCTATTGTTTGTTGATTTACATAATTATCTAGTTGTCTCCACATTGTTATTTCTCTGTTATTTGAATTTTTGTATCCAAGTTGATATTCAATTTCATCAAGACACATTTGTTGTTATTGTGTAATCAAGTTGATTGGTTTCCATTAGAGAATTAAAATCCTTTTAATTGATTATAGTAACTTGGAAGTAACATTTGGATTAGTAAGAAGAGTTAGGTAATTGATAAGATTGTCATACTATCTCCAACTTGATGTTATCTTGTTATTCAAATTGAGGATATTCTTCATTTGTCAATACACACTTGTTGTCATTGTGTGATTCTTTTAATCAATTCCTTCAAGGAAGGATTAAAATCCTTTTAGTAAATCATAGTAACTTGATAGGACCAATTGGATCAATAAGTAGAGTCTGTTAGTCACATTCTTGTACGCTTATACAAGGTATAGAAAAACCAAAGTGCCAAACAATTAGAACTATAAGCAATAATAGTCACCTATCATAAAACTTCATTGACTCCGCTTACCCAATAAAGCACTGGTCCACCTCATATTTCATTTATACTTCATTTATCCATTTTCATAAATTCTAAACATTCAATTATTACATTAGGAGTAAGAGTATTTAACTAGCCATTATCTATCCCATACTTTATTCCATTGTGGATAGATCCTTAAAATCCAAATAAGTCACACAATCTGGTTTAGCTATCAAGGTCTACCTACCTAGGTTTAGCAAAGCCTGAAGTGCAGGAAGTGATCAACCATATAGGTTAACTATGTTCATGTGTTCAAAAATGTTACAATTCTGATCATAGATCTTGCCATCCTCTTAGGCTTTGTGAACTGCATTTTTAAGATCTAACACTTTCCTTGATAAATATCTCCAAGTTTCTTCCACAAAGAAGATGGAGACTTCTCTTTGTGAACCTTCAGGATAACAGAGTTTACTAGACATAGTCTTATCAACCCTTTGAATTTTCTATCTACGAGGTCCCAATCTTCTTGCTTCATGCTTGAAGGTTTAGTTCTAGACACAACAATCTAGAGATCTCTATCTACCAGCAAGTCTTCCATTTTGACTTTCCACAACTCAAAATTGCCATCATTGAATTTTTTAATTTCTATCTTCATTGATGTGCTTTCCATCTTAATCTGCAATTGAAATTACTAGATTCCTCTACAAGACTCCTACTTTAGAATTGGCACAAAAAACTTGTCCAACCCACAAGGATAACATAACTAGCTAATTACTAGGAAACAAATAAGGAAAAAATTCACACAACATAGCATAGACACTAAATTTAACATGGAAAAACCCTTTTAGGAGAAAAACCCACCACACCAAGCAAAAACACTTTGTATTATAGTGAACAAGGTCCACATACAAAGTTATAGTTTGTTTCTTCTAGAGATGTCAATTCACACTCTTAATACATGCAACATTACAATTCCAATCAATCTCGTTCTCACTCATTAGACTCACAACATGAATCTCTCACACTATTACAATGCATTACACATTATATCATTTTCCTTTCTGAGAGAACTACAATCAATCTGCATCACCAGACCCATGCGTGAAAACATACTAAATCAATTTCATATGTTACAACATACAAACCATCAATTAGTAGTTTCCAAAATGAGCCATGTCAAAGAGATAGTTTCCAAACTCTCACCAATCAGAATGAATCTCACTTGTGTGTGTGAAATATTGGATCAATTTAAATGAAAATCAAACACATATTAATAAAACATTAAATCAAGAAAGCTGAAAAATAAACGGAATGAGCAAACCGTGACGGCAGCTTCCCCAAAGTCGTTTTATCTTCCTCTAACTTCAGCATTTTGTTGGTTTCCAAATGGCTCTCAGATCAGTAGATCAAGCTCAACAAAATGACAGCTAAAGAACGAGATTTTAAAGTGCACACTATGCTAAATGAAAAAGCTATGCTAAAATGAAAGTATGGCTGTGATGCTGAAAATGATATGATTGCATAAGCAAGATGAAAGTATGACTGTGTAAATGTGTATGAATGCGTAGGTAAGCGTAGGTGTATGCGTGTGTAGTGTGTATGCTTAGTGTAAGTAACCAAAGCTTGGATTTGTGCCAGAATTTATAGAGTTTTCGAATGGATTCAATTGGCTGATTCGATCGACGGCCCAGATTAAGCTTGTTTGAACAGACGGTGGGAGATTTTCGAAAGTGGAGATGGAGATGGAAGGTTTCCCTTTTTCTTCAAATTTTGTCATTGAGATTTGAAGGGAAATTCTCATTTCGAAGAGTGAGTTTAGAATGAGTTAGAATTAAATAAATTAAATTTATTTAATTTGGAAGTGAAGACGGAAATAGAAACTCACATAATTAAATAAATTATATTTAATCATATGTGAAGATGGATTTAGAAACTCACATAATTATATTTAATCATATGTGAAGATGGATTTAGAAACTCACATAATTAAATATATTTAATCATATGTGAAGATGGTTTTAGAAACTCGCATAATTAAATAAATTATATTTAATTATGTTTTAGAAGTGAATTTAGAGTGTAATTAAATATTTAAAAATATTTAATTATTTGTGGGGGGAGAAGATGAAGAGAATATTCCATATTTGAATTTCAAATATTCAAATTTAGAATAATATGATAATTAAAATAAATAATTGTATTTATTTAATTTAATTAAGAAGAATGTGGGAAATGTCAATAATTAAGTAAAATTATTTATTTAATTAAGGTAGAAGAATTAGAAAATGAACAATATAAATAAATAATTAAATTTATTTATATGTAGATGACTTTGGGAGAATTAATTAAATAAATTATATTTAATTAATTAACAAGCTTAATCATGACCATTTTTAGACGTATACATCAATGATGCATGCATATCACAATACACTGTCGATCAGAATAACTACGTCAAAGAGAGATTCCAGCTTCTCCCATCGATACACTAAGGTCTCATTGATGTTTTCTTTACTGTTCATGTGATCCCCATTGCTGAGTCAACATGGCTTGCACCATCAATACTTTTCCTCTTGGAAATGTGGGTCCCGCTGTAGTCATCAACACAACAAAATTTGTCAAAGAGACATCTTTGAAAGTCACAATTAACATCCACTGTCTCATTGATGAGAACTATCAAGAATTCTATTGGAATTTCTAAGAGACATTTTCCAATGTCTCTCTAAACCATCCAAGTCTCTCCGATAGGTGCATTCAAGCTTTCACCAGCATGTCAAAGGGACATTTTCCAATGTCTCACCAAACACCTAAAGTCTCTCTGATAAGAGCGTTCCAACCTACCATCGAGATGTCGAGTAGACATTGCTCAAAGTCATGGAAATGGTGCAACTTGTCATCGACAAGGTAAACAAGCTGCCACAACAAAGGATTTCAGTCTGTCGAGGAGACAAAGGATAAACTCTCACCAATGGAAAAAAATCTTGCCGATGGAGCTAGGTGAAACCATGAAGGCTTATCGGGCTGTCAAGGAGAAAACTAAGAAAGTCCCATCGATGAAGCTCTATCTATTCAATAAGAGAACATAATGCTGCCATTATCACGCCAGTAAGCTAAGACACATTTCCAACATCATATATATATATATATAATCAAAAATTTCAAAGTCTAAGGGTTTTCAACTCTTGCAAATACACCATGATAAAGATCCTTGAAAAAAACATTCAAACTACTACATAAAGTAGTAGGCCAAGTTGTCTAACAACTAGTACATGATAAACATCAACTATATCCTTTTTTGTAAATATTTTAGTAGCCACTATGTGAAGGTTCCTTCTTTCTCTTTCAGATGGATAGCTCCATCTATTTTGTCTTCATAAGAAAGGGGTATGTTACTTGTGACCTTTAAAATATTTACATTTACATCACCTATTCATTTTAATTTGACTCCATGTACAATATATAGTGAGTGAATATGCCCAATTCCCACAACACCATCAAACAGATCCAACACCCCAAATGTATCCCCTTTGTGGATTTTATCAGTACATTTCTACAAAAAAAAAAAAACACATTATATTGAGATATAAAAAAATTGATAACACACGGATAAACATTCAATAAATATTTATAAGAAGCTATAAAATGACAATAGGAAACCTAAAACCATGCACCTAACATATTAAACAAAAATTAACTTCCCACTATTTGAAACAAAATGGATTTTTTTAGGTTGTGTGGAGTATTTGAATTTTTTTGAACAAAATCACACCATTACACTCCACCTTTGCTTCCATTGTAGGTTATGCCTCTTAGTTTAATTAAAATGTTAAAAATAAATTACAATTTATCATTTATGAAAACAATTTGATAATGCTAGCAAGGTAGTCAATCCTAGGTGTAGTGTAGTAGATTTTATCTAGTAGGTGTGGAGGTAAGAAGTTCATAGAATTACAAGCCTAACAAAAAAGGACAAAACACCCTCTACCTCCCACTGAGATGGTAGTCTTGCTGCCTCACATGATCATTAGGGAGCTCAAGGACCCTGATCCTGCACCTTGACACTTTTTCCAACATTATGTCCTCAAGGTCTAGCTCCAATCTCAAGAAAAACCATGCTCAAATTCTCCAAAACATGTAAGTCTATCATTTTTCATTGTGGCATGGGAAAAAAAAGAGTTACGACCAAGCCAAATAATAGACTCATAATTTTCTCCAAGATTTGGGACAGAGCCAAAACTAAAGAGGTCCAAGGAAGGCATGGAGAAGGGCTTTATGTGTTGGTAGCTGCAGAAGCCAATGAAGTTGAGTTCCACCATTAGGACCTAGATAGTTTTAAGCTCATGCCCATCCCCATACCCATGCCTATTCCCCTATGCCTCCTAGTAACTAATTTTTTTAGCCATACATTTTATTAAACTCCAAGTAAACAGTTAACAAAACTAAAATATAATGAAAGAAAAATAATATTATTTAGAAGTTGCAGTCTTGCAACAATTAATGTGTCCAAAATAGTAATGTCTATCAAAAAAATTCTTCCAGTATAACATACATTAAAAAGTAGTATCATCCTATCAAATAAGAGAGTGATTAACTATGACATTTCTAGATAACAAAATGTTCTGCTCACTAAGGAATTTTTAAGTAAAAATAGAATTTCTACAAAATTGTAAAAGATTGTGAACTATCTAGAATCATCTCTTTGAGAAATGGTAAGAATTATATCTATGCATGCAAAACTCATCAAGCTTTAGAAAAAAGAAAAAAATATTTTTTTTCACTTTGACAGAATGAATATTATAGAAATTAACTTCAAGGAGCAATAATTAACTCAATATTGAAGTGTAGAAAGCACAATCTCATGAATGACCAAACTAAAGACATTTTTCCATATAGGAAAGCATTGTGAGAATTGGCCTAGAATTCAATTGTTGATATTCAAAAATATATGTCCATATTAAGCATGCTCTTTTTTTTCATATCAAAATGTTTTTCCCTTTAAAGTTTGAACATATTAGCAAAGAACTTGCATTTCCTCAAAGGAAAATGGAAATAATTTAATAGCTGGTGGCTTTATGAATCTATGAAATGAAACATTCACATTTCTCATTTACAACTAATAAAGCATTTACATGGTATAAATATCCTACTTGATGGAGAGAAATACAAAATGTTGACAACAAAACTATGATAAGAAAGATTGCTTTCATAAGATGTTTTTGGAACTTCTTTCTTGCTTTTAGTTTGATGCAATGACCAAAACTGTCAACCAACAAAACAAGTCATCACATGCCACTTAGTTAATACATTTCAAACTTGCATCATTAATAACTCCTAGAAAAACAAATTTTGTTTATTGTCTTACTTAAGTGAAAGCATCATAATGCACTAGTATTATAGAATCTTGTTAAACTTTTCAAGGACCAAAAGTACACCATAAATTATATTTTTGACAATATTATAAAGTGATTGAGATTTCCCAGTGATATGTTTGTTTACGCATGCATATTGTATAGAATTTACATACACAGTGTTGGAACCTTAAAATTTTGGAAAAAATTGAAGTGCCCATGATGAGAAAGTTGATTGTTGCACTCAGAAATGCACTTGTGAAATATGTCCCAGTGGCCTACTTTGGAAAATCATAATTTAAAGCCTATTTAGTTTCATACCAGATCACTTGGTGAGCATATTCATATACCATATGTAAGCATGTATGTTTTATTGCAGCTTCCTATGATTAGATTTGAAAAGTTTTTGAACCACCGAGTTGGAGGGTTCTGGAAACGTTTGTTGTCTACACATTATTAGATTTGCCAAGATGGTAAACTTTGGAGGACAATATTTGTGAGTTGGGTGATTATCAAGACAAACCAATCAGTGTTTAAAATTTCCCCATTTTAATATGCTCACATGTCCATTCTCAAAGCCCCAACATCTCATTTGATATTTTTTCAAAATCAAAAGCAAATGGAGTTTTCATAGTCCCGACTTCTGCATTTCCAGAAGGTTTTAGAGGGGCCAAATTTGACTGTTAATATTTTGTGGAGGAAGTGGATTAGTTAAAATTGCTTCTCCACATGTGCTCATTTGAATTAAATAGACTAGTTCCCCAAGTGGCGACTTTCCAAAAACAGATCTAGTATTTTTTCAATGTGGTGACTTGGTGAGTTTTAGATGATTTTTGATAGGTGTAGTTTCAGAAAAGGCTAGGTGAGCTACTTTGAGTATTAATATCTTGAAATACTTATGGCCTTATGCAAATCCATTTGGCAATCATGCTCCCATATTATCAACCAACATATCGGTGCATTTTCATGGCTCTAGGAGAATGTTTTGTCAATTTTCCAAGGTGATTTTGGAAGCTACTCGACTCATTTTAGTCACAATGCAAGGTGTTAGGAAGCAAAATATGATGACTACCCACTCAATTTTAGGATGAATATTGGATTCTTGAGGGAATAATTGTAAGAAATAAGATATCATGAGGTGGGGCATGACATCTTCCCTTATCCAAGATTGCTAATGCATGATGATTTGGGGTCTTGGTAGTGTTGGTTATGTTATAGCCAGGAATGCTAAATCAAATGAGATCCATCTAAATCTAAGAAAGATCTTTTGAAGCCCCCTGAGATCTGATTAATGGTCCACATAATTTTGTTGGGGTTGCCAAAATCTTGATAGATCATAAGAAATAATATTACTAGTCTATTTATGGTTAGAAGAATAAAGCTAATTTTCAAGTTTCTACAAGTAAAATGCTAATAGTTTAGGAACTTCTCACTTTGTAGAGGCTATAAATTATATCGCATCCTCAATGAGTAATGTTTCCAAAATCTCTACAACCTTGGTATGCATATATTGAAAATTTACAAAGCAAGAAAAGAAACAAAATGGACTTTGCTTCTAGAAGCAATGTTAAGAAAAAATCTACTTAAGATTCAACAAGTCAAATTTCAATCAAGAAATTTTGGAAAATTATTTTTATTCTCTTTCCTCTAGCAATTATTTATTCAGCAAAAGGGGTGAGTAAGGTTGTAGAAGTTGTCGCTAAACATTTAAAGCACACTATGCTTCAAAAGAAATATTTTAGAAGAAATGGATCTATTTCCTATAGCTTAAGCTCAAGTGACAAGGAGATGATAGAATTAAATAATTCACAAACATCTAGTATGCCTAGTTCTAATGAGTATGTAGAATGAGAATGTAAATTCTCATAATAATGTGACTTGGTAGATAAATCAATAGAACAAAATAAGAAATATTGATAATGAGTATGATGTTGGGAGATTGTTGGATGTTGTGGATGTGTTGCTGATATGTCCTTGTCATTGATGTCAACACTATTAGCATTTGGTGTATCTATTGTTGTATATGTCGAGGATATTGAGAAAATTATAAGAAAAAGTGTTTTAGGTTCCTAGTGGAACTGTGCAAGTCATGAAGGCATTTTGTTCTGTACATAAAATATTAGATGATGTGGATTAAAGGGTTTATTGTTGAGTATGTCTAGATCATTTACCAGAAGTTTTAAAGGTCCATGTGAATTTTTGAGTATGTTGTGGTCTAACAGTGTTTTTGTAGTCTCTATTAGTATTCCTGAATGAATATTGTGTGATTCTAGTTATCTCAGTTGTTGTGGATGCTTCTCTGTTGTTTCTTGGTGTTCTCAGATGTCTCTAGTTCATTTTAAATCTTTGTGGTACATCCACATTACTCGGTGAGCTCGTGGTTGAAGATCTTTCTTGCGCATGTTTGGTTTTTCATGTTCTTGACCGACATGTTGGTGGTAGCATGTTGTGGATCTTTGGGATGAAATTAATTGAAGTCTTTTTGTGTTGGAATTATTAATTTGGGTCTCCAGTATGTTTTGGCCAACCTTGGTGGATACGCATTAAAAAATTAATTATAAATTTGGGCCGACATTGCAAATATATTTTATTTTCTTGGCCGATGAAGTTGTGATGGAATCTCATGTAGCGGATATATAAGAGAAATTGTGTGATCGGTGGAAAGTATGCTTCATGTGCTCTTATGTGCGTATGTGTGAATATCATTACAGAGTAGAGTGAGAAGAAGATTATGCGAAGTGTGAAGAAGTGTTGAGCTTAATTGGAACTATAATTAGGCTTGTGTAGAAGCTATTTTCTCAGTTCACATCTTGGATGGTTTTAATCCAAAACCTATTATTGGACAGTGAGTCCTCTTTTGTAATTGAGCAGTGAGCTCTAGGAAGTGTTTATGAATACATGTACATTCCCCTTATTATTTTCATTATACTTTTAGTAGGGTATAATCTTGTGGACTAACATCCATCGTGGTTTTTCCCCTAATAAGGTTTCCACATAAAAAAATCTTGGTGTTATTTGTCTCTCTGATTTGTTAATTGCTTGTGGTTAATTTTTCATTCATCAAAATTGAGATTAAGGATAAATTAAGTTACAAAAAGTTTAAATTTTTGTGACAACTGATTCACCCCCGTCTCAATTGTTTGTCCTTGTTTTTCCAACAATTGTATTAGAGCTAGTTCCTCTAAAGAAGTCTAACAACTTGAGGTGATCTGGGATGGAAATATTCAAGAAGGACAGTCCTAGATTTGATGGCACCAAATACTCATTGTGGAAAGTCAGGATGTAATTTCATCTACAGTGCATTGGTGATGCTTATTGGAAGATTATAAAAGATCAATCTACTATTCCTTAGAATGGTCCCTCCTCTGTTGATGAAATCAAAGATGCTGAAAGTAATACTAGAGATATGGAAGCATTGGTGAGTGCTCTAATAGATTCAAAGATGGCTAATGTTATAGGTCTATAGATAGCTCATGAGATCTGGATGAAGCTGGAAACTTTGTATAAAGGAGATACACAGGTGAAGATAGCTAAGCTACAAAGCTTAAAAGGAAATTATGAGAATTTGAAGATGGGTGAAGATGAAAATATTACTTCTTTTATGTAGAGAGTAAATGAAATAGTGCTAGGTATTAAATGTGTTGGTGGTTTAGTGAGTGAGGATGAAATTGTGGCTAAGATAATCATATCCTTGCCTCCTTCTTACAAAATGAAGGTTCATGCTATTGAGGAATTTATGTATATAAATAAGATGACAAGAGATACACTAATAGGGAAGCTTGCTGCTTTTGAAATAAGTGAATTTGGTGAATCTACACCAAAAACTGAATCTGCATTCAAAGCTACTATATTTGGAAGTTATAGGAAAAGATACAGTCTGGGAGAGAGCTCCAGAAAGATATCTGAATATGATGAAGAATTGAACAACTCAAAGAACAAGAAAGAGAAGTACAAGAATTGGAAGCACTGATTGTGAAGAAAGAAGGAAGAGGAAAAGGTAAGTATGAGGATGTATTTCCTATTAAATGTTTTTCATGCAGTAAGATAGGTCATTTTGCATCAAGAATTAAATGTTGGTGGTTTAGTGAGTGAGGATGAAATTGTGGCTAAGATAATCATATCCTTGCCTCCTTCTTACAAAATGAAGGTTCATGCTATTGAGGAATTTATGTATATAAATAAGATGACAAGAGATACACTAATAGGGAAGCTTGCTGCTTTTGAAATAAGTGAATTTGGTGAATCTACACCAAAAACTAAATCTGCATTCAAAGCTACTATATTTGGAAGTTATAGGAAAAGATACAGTCTGGGAGAGAGCTCCAGAAAGATATCTGAATATGATGAAGAATTGAACAACTCAAAGAACAAGAAAGAGAAGTACAAGAATTGGAAGCACTGATTGTGAAGAAAGAAGGAAGAGGAAAAGGTAAGTATGAGGATGTATTTCCTATTAAATGTTTTTCATGCAGTAAGATAGGTCATTTTGCATCAAGATATCCTGAAAGAGTTCCTAGGTCTAAGCCTAAAAAACCTAGATTCCAAAAAAAATGCTACTTTGCTGAAGTAGTAACTGATGATGAATCTGATAAAGATAATAGAAATGAAGCTAAATGGACTTTCATTGCTACCATTGAAAATAAATCTGTACCTACTAAATCTACTGAAGATAAGAAATCTCTTACAACCTGAATTGAGGAGAAAGATGAGTGGTTCATTGATAGTAGATGCTCACATCATATGACTAGTGACAAAAGAAAGTTTGTGAGTCTAGAGAAGTATGACGGTGGGGTTGTAAGATTTGGAGATAACAATGCTTGTGTGATTCGTGGAAGAGGTTCTATTAGCCTTGATGGTAAGGAAAAGACTGATGATGTTCTCTATGTTGAAGGCCTAAAGCATAACTTGTTAAACGTTGGATAGATGGTACACAAGGGATATGATCTGTAGTTCAAGAATGGAAAATGCAAGATTCATGGGAGTTCTAGAAACATGATTGCTACTAGAGTGCAAACTAAAGGTAATATTTTTTACTTGAATATTGCTAGTGGAAGTTTCTTAATTGCTCAAATAGATGAAAGTTGGTTGTGGCATAGGATGTTGTGTCATGTAAACTTTGACAATATTATCAAGATAAGTTCTACTCAAGCAGTAAGAGATCAGCCTAGGTTAGTGAAGCATGCTAATGTAATATGCCAAGAATGTCAAATGGGTAAACAAACTAGAGTCTCCTTCTAGAGCAAATAATTTCATTCAAATAATGTGTTGGAATTGCTACATACTGATCTTTGTGGTCCCTCTAGAGTTAGAAGTATTCATGGAGAAATGTATGTTATGTTGGTCATTGATTATTACTCTAGAATGATTTGGGTTTCCTTTTTAAGAGAAAAGTGTGAAGCATTGGACAAGTTCAAAAGTTTCAAGGACATTGAAGAAAATGAAAAAGGTTTGAAAATAAAATTCTCAAGATTTGACAAAGGTGGAGAATTCATTTCAAAAGAGTTCAATTCTTATTGTGAAGAACATGGAATTAAAAGATAGTTATCTACTCCTCGAACCCCTTAATAGAATGGAGTTGTAGAAAGAAAGAATAAAACAATTTTGGATGTTGCCAGAACAATGATGATGGAAGGGAATGTGTCTCAGATGTACTGGAGTGAAGCAGTAAGAACTGTTGTATATAATTTGAATTGGGTAAATGTGAATGGTAATTCTGGTAAGGCCCCTTATGAATTATGGTTCAGTTACAAGCCTATTGTTAAGTATTTCAAGATATTTGGAAGCAAATGTTATATCAGGAGAGATGATGATATAGGAAAGTTTGATGCTAGAAGTGATGAAGGGATCTTCCTAGGTTACTCCAAAAAGAGCAAGGAATACTGATGCTATAACAAAAGACTGAGAAAGATTGTTGAGAGTGCAAATGTCAGAGTTGATGAGGACTCTATCAAATCATCCAGAGGATGCAGCTACGATTTAAATGAAGACAACACAAATCAAGGGAAGAACACTCAAACACCGAATCTACTTCAAATTATTCCATATGTTCTGATGAAGCAACCATAAGTTGTTCCTACAAATCAAGTCAGTTAGGAAGCACAAACAAGTGCTAGTGTAGAAGAAAGTTTAAAATACATAGAAGTCTGAGAAAGTCCCAAGACTAGGGTATGTAAGGCTGAATCACTTTGAAAGTAAAATCATAGGAGATAAGAGAAAAGGAGTGCAAACTAGAAGAAAAATTGCAAAAGAATATTGTCTGATTTCTAAGATTGAACCTAAGAGTGTCACTGAAGCCTATCAAGATGAACACTGGTTGGAATCCATGAAAGAAGAACTGACATAGATTGAAAAGAATGACACATGGACACTGGTTCCTAGGCCCAAAGACAAAAATGTGGCTGGTACTAAGTGGGTATTCAAAAACAAGCTGAATGAGGAAGGTGAAGTGGTTCAGAATAAGGCAAGACTAGTATGTAAAGGGTACTCTCAAATGGAAGTTATTGATTTTGAAGAAACATTTTCCCCTATTGATAGAATTGAAGCAGTAAGATTATTTCTTGCTTATGCTACTTATAAGAACTATAAAGTCTATCAAATGGATGTAAAGTCTGCATTTCTGAATGTGGAACTAGAAGAAGTGTACATTGAACAATCGGATGGATTTTAGCTAAAATATAAGGAAGATATGGTTTTCAAATTGAAGAAAGCTCTATATGGACTCAAACAAGCCCCCAGAGCCTAGTACGCCATATTGGACAAATATCTATTGAAGCTTGGATTCACTGAAGGTACTATTGATAGTAACTTATACTTCAAATTAGATCATGATAAGGAGTTAATCATAGAAGTCTTTGTTGATGACATAATTTTTTGGTGGAGATGATAATCTATGCATGAAGTTTTCTAATGAGATGAAGAGCGAATTTGAGATGAGCATGATTGGTGAAATGAAGTTCTCTCTGGGATTGCAAATTACACAGTTGGACCAAGGGATTTTCATATCTCAGTCCAAATATGTGAGAGAACTATTGAAGAAGTTTGGAATGGAGGACTCCAAATCTCTTGGTACTCCCATGGTAACTAGATGTAAGTTGACTAAGAATGATGACTCTCCTAAGGAAAATCAAACCAAATATAGATCAGTGATCGATGGATTACTCTACTTGACTTAGACTAGACTGGATATTGTGAATGTTGTGTGTATGGTCACTAGATTTCAAGCTAATCCAAAAGAATCACATGTGCCTATTATCAAAATAATCTTTAGATATCTAAAAGGAACAATTGACTTTGGACCTTGGTATCCAAAGGATGATGATCTCACTTTGTGTGCATACACTGATGTAGATTGGGATGGTGATGTGGATGACATGAAAAGTACTAGGGGTGGTGCTTTCTTCCTAGGGAAGAAACTGGTGTCCTGGTTAAGCAAAAAATAGAATTCCATTTCTCTATCCACTGCTGAAGCATAATATATTGCTACTACAAATAACTGTACTCAAGTGATATGGATGAAACAAATGATGAAAGATATCAGGGTAATATATGAAGAGCCTATTGCCATATACTATGAAAATTCAATTGCAATAAATATATCAAGGAATCTGGTACTATACTCTAAGAAAAAACATATATCAATCAAGTTTCACTTTCTGAGGGAAAAAGTAAATGAAAAAGAAGTCAGACTGAAGTATGTGCCTACCAAAAAACATATTATAGATATATTTACTAAGCCATTGCCGAAAGATACTTTTGAGTATCTCAGAGGAATGTTAGGGGTAATTACCCCTCCTAATAAGAACTAAATTATGCATTTACTTGCATCAATCTATGAGCCTCATTTCTCTATTATGATCTGGATTGATGTTTATGAGGCTGCTACTCAGGGGGGGTAGTCAGATGTGTAGATATGTGGTTCAGAGCATATGGAAAGGTCATGGTTACCTTTGCCATTGATGTCAAAGGGGGAGAAGATTAATGTGAAAAAAACCTTAGGGGGAGAAGAGCAACATGACAAATCTTTTCAGAAATCAAGTACAAAAGAAGTTAGCATGTTGGGTTGATGGTATTTTTCACATCATATGTTGCCATCAATGCCAAAGGGGGAGATTTTTGGGAGATTTTTGGATGTTGTGGATGTGTTTTTGATATGTGGTTGTCATTGATGTCAAAATTATTAGCATTTGGTGTATCTATTGTTGTATATGTTGAGGATATTGAGAAAATTATAAGAAAAAGTGTTCCAGGTTCCTAGTGGAACTGTGTAGGTCATGAAGGTGTTTTGTTCTATACATAAAAGATTAGCTGATGTGGATTAAAGGGTTTATTGTTGAGTATGTATAGATCATCTACTATAAGTTTTAGAGGTCCGCATGAATTTTTTAATATGTTGTGGTTTGCCAATGTTTTTGTGGTCTATGTCAGTATTCCTAAATGAAGATTGTGTGATTCTGGTTGTCTCATTTGTTGCAGATGCTCTCTATTGTTTCTTGGTGTTCTCATATGTCTCTAGTTCATTCACTATCTTTGTGGTATGTCCACATTACTCAGTGAGCTCGTGGTTGAAGATCTTTCTTGCACATGTTCAATTTTTCATGTTCTTGGCCAACATGGTGGTAGCGTGTTATGGATCTTTGAGGTGAAACTAATTAAAGTATTTTTGTGTTGGAATTGTTAATTTGGGTCTCCACTATGTTGTGGCCAACCTTGGTGGATACGCATTAAAAATTTAATTATAAATTTGGGCTAACATTGCAAATATATTTTATTTTCTTAGACGATGAAGTTGTGATGGAATCTCTTGTAGCAGATATATAAGAGTGATTGTGTGATTAGTGGAAAGTACGATTCATGTGCTCCTATGTGTGTATGTATGAATATCATTACAAAGAAAAGTGAAAAGAATATTGTGCAAAGTGTGAAGAAGTGTTGAGCTTAATTGGAACTATAATCAGGCTTGTGTAGAAGCTATTTTCTCAGTTCACATCTTGGATGGTTTTAATCCAAACCCTATTATTGGACAGTGAGTCCTCCTTTGTAATTGAGTAGTGAGCTCTAGGCAGTGTGCCTGAATGCATATGCTTTCCCCTTATTGTTTTCATTATACTTTTAGTAGGGTATAATCTTGTGGACTAACATCCACTGTGGTTTTTCCCCTAATAGGGTTTCCACGTAAAAAAATCTTGGTGTTATTTGTCTCTCTGATGTGTTAATTGCTTATGGTTAATTCTTCATTCATCAGATCTGAGATTAAGGATAAATTAAGTTAGAAATAGTTTAAATTTTTATGACAACTGATTCACCCCCCTCTCAGTTGTCTGTCCTTGTTTTTCCAACATATGAATTGCCAATGAAAATATTAGAAGGATAAAGAGTTATTAGTGGCCTATAGATAAAACAATTGATGATATTGTGCATAACACAAAGAAATATGCATATATTAGAAGAGAAGAAAGAAAATATATTGTCACTAAAGAAGAGACATAAATTTTAAAAAAGGAGCTAAACTTTAGCAATGATGTGGATGGATCAAAGCCTTTGAAAAGAGACCCAAAGAATTTGCACTCAAACACACAACCATCAGAGTATTTTAATATTGTCTCTAATAGGAATTTCAAGAGTGTGAAGGAGTTTAAATCAAAGAAAGCCAAAAATAGGAGAAATATAGTTACTAAGTTTCCTCTATTTGATGACTCTCTCTCTAATCTATAATTAGATGTTAAATGGAATCACCTAAAGGAATAGGGAAGTTTTATTGATATGATAAACATAAAATATGAGCCATTTTGAGGAGTAATAAACTTCTTGTTCTTAGCATTGTATCTCGAGATCATGTTGTGTTGGTTTTCATCAAAAAAATTCTTACAGGGAAGACATCAGTCATTAGCTCGATTTGAAACATTTGATCCTACACAAAGAACATGGCATCAAACATCAGGAAGATGAGCATAGATAGAAAATGAATATGAAAATGTAAAGGCTCATTTGGAGAACGTGGGTGTTCATACGTTGAATGGACAAAAAACATGGTTGTGGCATTAAAAACATGATTTACTTGGAAAATATGTATTCAAAGAAAGGATACCCTAAAGGCTAGTCGGAGATACTGAATTTTCAATTGCACAATTTGTTGCCAAAAGGGTACTTTTACATGTATCAGGGTGGGGCTTCTCCTGTTGGACCTCAATTTCATGGCAATCAACATACAAAAATGAGATTAGTAGGGGATTCGAGAGGGGTTTTGGTAGGTAGTCATCTTGGTTATGAGGAGGTTGTAGGTCTACTTAAGGATGTCCTTCCATTTAATGGGAACTAGAGAAGGCCAAGCATTGTTAGCGAATCATTTCTTGCAACATTTTTGATTGGTCAGTGCATGAATGGAGAAATAGATTAGGAGCCTAAAGCATATTTACTTTCTTTTGATGATGAACTTGATCTACCACCTATAGCAAATGTTAGGTCATTGACACATTATGGAGAACCCTATGATGGAAACAAATGTTTTTTTTTATTTGTAGTAGCAATTAGAGCAAGTTATAGAGAAAATTTTCTTATGCATTGGGTATAATGGATGCCTCCAAAAGGGGGTGTAATGGAAGAAAAAATGCTTGAACTCATGGGAGCATCTACAATGCTACCTCTTGCAATAGCTATGAAACTTCTCGAGGATGATCAGGTTGGATTCACATACATAAGTTGGAAGGAAACTTGACCATCCTTATATTCACTTATTGGTCTAAGGGAGCATATCAAAAGGCGTCCACCCATTGCAACAACTAAGAAAGTTCAACAATTTGTGAAGGCATCTAGAAGAGATGAAATGATGGATGGTTTATCATGAAGGTTATGAGGAGTCTTTATTAATGTTCATGAGAAGAAAAAGAGTTGATTTTGGATTAGTAGTAAAGGGTGAGGAGGGTTCATTATCTTTAAACCAAAGCACAGTCAGTAAATGATATGTATGGTCTCCATAAGAATCAATGTTTTGGATTTCATGTTGTGGCATCAATTGAGGATAATGTGACTTAGGCTGATGGAGTTCTTCATGAAATTTTTAATGTTGATATTGATATAGAAGATTATGGTTTTCAACCAACTCAAACTCTAAGAACTGATAGACAGGTTGCAAAAAATATTGAGCTAGGATTAACCACTCTTTAGGGTGAAAAAGATCCAATCTATGATCGTATTTTGTTGAATGCTTTTGTGGCCAACCACTTAGTAGGATGCTTAGGTGTATATGATATTTCTTTTGCTTTGGAAAGGTCCAAACAATCTATTGTGAATAGAGAAGGTCATGAGAAGAAAGAGAAGATTCCTCAAGGAGTTTATCACATCCCTACAAAGGCACCCTAAAACTAGCACGACATTGCGATAAGTCAAATGATTTTCCCACACCCATGCAGAAAGCCAAGCCAAAATCCCTAAAGCCAATATGGTATTGCGGCCGAGGTTGCAAAGAGCTTAGAAGTAGTGTAGTTTGGTCTCTATGATCATATAGATGGTATTGAGCAGTAGATAGTCAAATTGGAGGATTGGATGGTTTTTGTGAAAAACAAAGTGACTATTCTTGAGGTCATATGCATGGATTTGGCTCTTACAATGGATAACTTAAAAGTTAAAGGTTGTACTACACAGTAGTAATGTAGATATATAGAGTATTGTTTTAGCCCCTCCTCTTTCTGGTGATGGGGTTGTTCAAGCATAGCAGAAAGAGTATATAAAGCCAATGTAAAGATAGTAGATAGAGATAATAGAGTTGTTGTGGTCCTTGCTCTATTTTTTATCTAATAGCTATGTGAATATATTGAGCTAAGCATTATAAGAAATTAAGACTTGGGAATATAGGGTTTTTTTAAAATGACTTAATGAGAATTGATCCCTCGACTGCAATGGAAAACAAAGAGAAAAACCTAATTTTGGAAAAATAAAAGGGTTGTACCTTGATGTCATGATTGGTGCCACCTGTTGTGAGAAACCCTATGAGACAATGAATTTTGAGAGTAAGAATGGGCTTTGAATCATGCCATGTTATCTGCACTATGCCACCCTTCATTTTTGCACTTCCACCCAATGGATGAATGAATGGATTTTACTTCACTTGAGGATGTATTATCCAACATTTAGGCAGGAAATCAATTTTATTTATTTATATATAATATTATATAAGATAATAAAATACATATAATGCCATTCAAATAGATATATAGATATTTATCGAAGTAATCATATATATAAATATATTAATATGTGTATATATATTTATAGTAATGTAATTATATATATGCATATATATTAATATTTATGCATTATATATATCGCTATTTCAATAATAATATTAAATCACATATAATTGTGTACTCATCGATTGATGTATATACACAAAGTGTATATATACATGTCTTAATTGCCTAATCGACATTCTCATATTTCTTAATTGTACAATTGGAACTCTCATATACATGTATATATGTGTGTGTTAATTGTTTATTTGTGTGACTAATTATTTAGTCATTTACAGTTGTGCTGCAAAAAATGACTAGAATTTAGTCATTTTTAGTTGTCATGACTAAGTTTTAGTCACATAGTCATTTATATTCCAAATTATACTAGTGGATGGTGGATGAAGGATAGGAGGATGGAGCTCCAAGGAATAGTTGCAAAGGACCAAGATGCCTCACACTAGAGGTAGTGTGATCATGGAATGAATAATAGTAGCATGAGATAGAAGGATAGTGCATAAGGGATATGAATGGTAGAGGAGTAAGGGCTGCATTTTCCAAAGCATGCATATATATTTTTCCCCTAGCTTTATCAAGATCAAGGGTGAAAAGAGGGGGTGAATTGGATAGGATGCGAGGATGGAGATAGGATAAGGGATTGGGATGGAGGATATAGACAGGATGATTAAGGTTAAGTTGATAAGATATGGGTGCATGGATATTTGATCCCTAGGCTCTTTATCAAGATCAAATATGTGAAGGGAAGATGGATTTGGATAGGATAAGGGATATGTGATTAATTATATGGATAGGATAGGATACATGGTGATTATGAAGATCCTTAGCCTTGTAAATATCAAAGAAGGAAAAGGGGGGGATGGATTTAGATAGGATGATGGATAGATGGTGAATGATAATGGAGGATGTTGATAAGATATTGTATGGATGGAGATTTCCCCCAAGTATAGAGTGCAAGGGGGTGGGGAGGTGACACATGAGTGGATGGATGATAGGGATATGGAGGTAGGACTCAAGTATCTAGTTCCCTAGATGGTATCCCTTGATTATGTGTTATAATGGACCATGGTAATTAAATGTATGCTCATAGACACTAGTATAGTGATGGTAAGGGAATAAAATGGACTAGGAGATGGAGGGGGATATATATTTATGCAAATTCTTGGAGGAGATGGATGGAAGGATGGAAAATGGATGTTCGATAGTGAATGGATTGATGGAAGACTTGTGTATGAGTGGATGGAAATTTTGGCAAGATCAACATTGGCACACACCTTGAAGGGTGGTGGAGTTGTTGAAAAGAAGTGAGCTTTGAATTTGGAGGTTTAGATGGAGGGGTGGGTGTAGATTTTGGGATATAAGGACCCAAAATGGATGGAAGTGATGAAGGATTATAAGATGGGGTGGAGAACTTACAATTGGATGAAGCTTTTGGATAAGCATATTTGGATGCCAATTTTTATTTTTATTTGGGTTTCATTGATTCTATAAGTATTTTGGTAATCCACATGGTTTTTCACTTTGATTTTTTCTTCATGGGCCTTTGTGGCCTTTGGGATTAAAATCTTTGATTTTGGATCATATTTTTCTTTTTTTTTGCATGTCTTTTTTATGGGACATGTTGATCCTTTGATTTTTGTGGATTTTTAGCTTTATGCATTTGAGTTTTGGCATCCAAATTGATTCCAAGAGAAATGGGATTGGTAGATGGATATGAATGATGTGGATTTATTATGGATGGGTTGGTGTAAGTATGTTGGAAAAGGTTCAAGGGTATGTACCTTTTTTTATCTTCATTAGGGATATGAGGTGATAGATAGAGAGGATAATGGGATTTTAGAATAAGAATGTTAGGTGGTAGAATGCAAGGACCCAAGATGGATGATGGGGATGAAGAAATTTTTTTTGGGACATATGGAGCCAAGATAGATGGAAGGGATGAGGGTTTGGGATTTGGAACATAAGGGACCAAGATAGATTTAGAGGATGGGTAATGTAGATATTTGGATTTATATTGAGGGATTTTGAATTTATGATGGGTGGAAGGAGTTCCAACATCTTGAGCTTGGTATCCAAGGCCATGATATTTTAGATTTTATTTCATATTAAGGGTTTCTAATATGCCTTGCTCATGAAGGCCTAACCCATTTCCTTGATAATGCATGGTTTGATAAATCCTTTTACCAATGGGATAATTATTGTTCTAGAAGCAAGATGCAAGTCCATTTTGAGGGGGATATGGCATAGAAGGAACAATAGGATCTTTGAGTAAACCATCTTGGATAAAAGGGTAGGAACCTATTTGATAAGTATGGGGTTCATGGGTAGCTAGGATAAGGGTGATGTGATCTTGTGGAGGATTAGGATCATGACATGAGGATGAAGGGATGCTTTGATCTTGACTTGGGGTAGGATCATGGGATGGGGTGGATGCTATAGTGTGATCTTGGTTATGATATGGAAGGGGATCATGACAAGGACTGGGAGAGGTGGGTTGATCATGAGAGGGGAGAGGATCATTAGATAGGGTGAAAGGTGTACTTTGATATTGATTTAGAGATAGATCATGCAATGGGGTGGAATTGGTACTTTTATCTTGACATGGACGGATTTCATTAGATGAAGTGGGGGAAAGGGGATAATGAGAGGGGGATGAAGGGATATCTTGCTCTTGAAATGGAAGTGGATCATTGGATGGGATGGAAGGGATTATTTTTTCTTGATTGGAAATGGGATCATGATATGGAAGAGGATCATTAGATGGAGGATAAGGGGTTCCTTGATCTTTATATAAAGGGGAATCTATTTTTGTATTCTTTGGATTAGGATATGGACATAGTTAATTTGATGTGGATGGTGTAATGGGGGAAGAAGTTTGGATAGGTGGACTGATAAGAGATTCATGAGATCTAGGGGATTGAGGATTATATTGATGTGGAAGTGATTAAGGTGGATGCATGGCATGGGAAGATTGCACAACTTTTTTTTTGCATGGGGAGTTATCCAATTTTGTAAATGGTCCTTAGAGGAAATTATTATGAGAGACATGGGATGAATTTGATTGGAAAGATTGGGATGATGTGGATTGTAAGGCTGTGGGAGATGAAAAAGTGGAATAATAAGTGGAAGTTTCTATAGATTGGGAAATTGAGGATGTGAATGAGGATCTTGAAAAGGATTTGGAGATGGGAATTTGGGATGTGGATGGGGTTGGAGGGGAATTTTGGAAAAAGGCTTGGTTTCCCTTGTCAAAGGAAGGGGGGGATAAGAAAGAGGAGATGGATTGGGATTGGATGAAGGTGAGGAGGATGTAATTTTAGTGCCAATTCCAAGGATATGTATAAGCATGGCATCCATATCATTATTGAAGTAGTGGGTGAGGATATAAAATTGGTGGTAGTAGATGGGGATGACATGGGTTGTAAGGATGTGGGTTGGATTTGAGGGGAACTTTGTATGGGTGATTGGTGAGGTATTGGAGAATTTTTTCTAATTATAGTGGATTCAAGGTGATCCACAATGCTCTCACTATCATCATAGGGATCATATTCAAGTTGGTCAACAAGGATAACTTCATCATCATCAATATGATTGGGGTTGCATGGAATGAATGGAGGTGGATTAGGATAGATTAGATTGGATGGAGGATAAATTAGATGGTTAGGCATGGTGTAGGATTGATTGGGAGAGGAAAGATTGGGATTTATTTTAGGTGAGGATGGAAATTGTGATGATGGATTAGGGATTAATTTGGGAATAGAATAATAAGATATGAGGATGAATATGGGAATGGGATTAGACTTGGGATCAAATTTCAAGACCTTAAAAACAATTTTATTTGATGATGAAT
>VDFB02000015.1:214875476-214911607 GCA_007258455.2 Sequoia sempervirens | reverse complement strand
CATTTGGTGTATCTATTGTTGTATATGTTGAGGATATTGAGAAAATTATAAGAAAAAGTGTTCCAGGTTCCTAGTGGAACTGTGTAGGTCATGAAGGTGTTTTGTTCTATACATAAAAGATTAGCTGATGTGGATTAAAGGGTTTATTGTTGAGTATGTATAGATCATCTACTATAAGTTTTAGAGGTCCGCATGAATTTTTTAATATGTTGTGGTTTGCCAATGTTTTTGTGGTCTATGTCAGTATTCCTAAATGAAGATTGTGTGATTCTGGTTGTCTCATTTGTTGCAGATGCTCTCTATTGTTTCTTGGTGTTCTCATATGTCTCTAGTTCATTCACTATCTTTGTGGTATGTCCACATTACTCAGTGAGCTCGTGGTTGAAGATCTTTCTTGCACATGTTCAATTTTTCATGTTCTTGGCCAACATGGTGGTAGCGTGTTATGGATCTTTGAGGTGAAACTAATTAAAGTATTTTTGTGTTGGAATTGTTAATTTGGGTCTCCACTATGTTGTGGCCAACCTTGGTGGATACGCATTAAAAATTTAATTATAAATTTGGGCTAACATTGCAAATATATTTTATTTTCTTAGACGATGAAGTTGTGATGGAATCTCTTGTAGCAGATATATAAGAGTGATTGTGTGATTAGTGGAAAGTACGATTCATGTGCTCCTATGTGTGTATGTATGAATATCATTACAAAGAAAAGTGAAAAGAATATTGTGCAAAGTGTGAAGAAGTGTTGAGCTTAATTGGAACTATAATCAGGCTTGTGTAGAAGCTATTTTCTCAGTTCACATCTTGGATGGTTTTAATCCAAACCCTATTATTGGACAGTGAGTCCTCCTTTGTAATTGAGTAGTGAGCTCTAGGCAGTGTGCCTGAATGCATATGCTTTCCCCTTATTGTTTTCATTATACTTTTAGTAGGGTATAATCTTGTGGACTAACATCCACTGTGGTTTTTCCCCTAATAGGGTTTCCACGTAAAAAAATCTTGGTGTTATTTGTCTCTCTGATGTGTTAATTGCTTATGGTTAATTCTTCATTCATCAGATCTGAGATTAAGGATAAATTAAGTTAGAAATAGTTTAAATTTTTATGACAACTGATTCACCCCCCTCTCAGTTGTCTGTCCTTGTTTTTCCAACATATGAATTGCCAATGAAAATATTAGAAGGATAAAGAGTTATTAGTGGCCTATAGATAAAACAATTGATGATATTGTGCATAACACAAAGAAATATGCATATATTAGAAGAGAAGAAAGAAAATATATTGTCACTAAAGAAGAGACATAAATTTTAAAAAAGGAGCTAAACTTTAGCAATGATGTGGATGGATCAAAGCCTTTGAAAAGAGACCCAAAGAATTTGCACTCAAACACACAACCATCAGAGTATTTTAATATTGTCTCTAATAGGAATTTCAAGAGTGTGAAGGAGTTTAAATCAAAGAAAGCCAAAAATAGGAGAAATATAGTTACTAAGTTTCCTCTATTTGATGACTCTCTCTCTAATCTATAATTAGATGTTAAATGGAATCACCTAAAGGAATAGGGAAGTTTTATTGATATGATAAACATAAAATATGAGCCATTTTGAGGAGTAATAAACTTCTTGTTCTTAGCATTGTATCTCGAGATCATGTTGTGTTGGTTTTCATCAAAAAAATTCTTACAGGGAAGACATCAGTCATTAGCTCGATTTGAAACATTTGATCCTACACAAAGAACATGGCATCAAACATCAGGAAGATGAGCATAGATAGAAAATGAATATGAAAATGTAAAGGCTCATTTGGAGAACGTGGGTGTTCATACGTTGAATGGACAAAAAACATGGTTGTGGCATTAAAAACATGATTTACTTGGAAAATATGTATTCAAAGAAAGGATACCCTAAAGGCTAGTCGGAGATACTGAATTTTCAATTGCACAATTTGTTGCCAAAAGGGTACTTTTACATGTATCAGGGTGGGGCTTCTCCTGTTGGACCTCAATTTCATGGCAATCAACATACAAAAATGAGATTAGTAGGGGATTCGAGAGGGGTTTTGGTAGGTAGTCATCTTGGTTATGAGGAGGTTGTAGGTCTACTTAAGGATGTCCTTCCATTTAATGGGAACTAGAGAAGGCCAAGCATTGTTAGCGAATCATTTCTTGCAACATTTTTGATTGGTCAGTGCATGAATGGAGAAATAGATTAGGAGCCTAAAGCATATTTACTTTCTTTTGATGATGAACTTGATCTACCACCTATAGCAAATGTTAGGTCATTGACACATTATGGAGAACCCTATGATGGAAACAAATGTTTTTTTTTATTTGTAGTAGCAATTAGAGCAAGTTATAGAGAAAATTTTCTTATGCATTGGGTATAATGGATGCCTCCAAAAGGGGGTGTAATGGAAGAAAAAATGCTTGAACTCATGGGAGCATCTACAATGCTACCTCTTGCAATAGCTATGAAACTTCTCGAGGATGATCAGGTTGGATTCACATACATAAGTTGGAAGGAAACTTGACCATCCTTATATTCACTTATTGGTCTAAGGGAGCATATCAAAAGGCGTCCACCCATTGCAACAACTAAGAAAGTTCAACAATTTGTGAAGGCATCTAGAAGAGATGAAATGATGGATGGTTTATCATGAAGGTTATGAGGAGTCTTTATTAATGTTCATGAGAAGAAAAAGAGTTGATTTTGGATTAGTAGTAAAGGGTGAGGAGGGTTCATTATCTTTAAACCAAAGCACAGTCAGTAAATGATATGTATGGTCTCCATAAGAATCAATGTTTTGGATTTCATGTTGTGGCATCAATTGAGGATAATGTGACTTAGGCTGATGGAGTTCTTCATGAAATTTTTAATGTTGATATTGATATAGAAGATTATGGTTTTCAACCAACTCAAACTCTAAGAACTGATAGACAGGTTGCAAAAAATATTGAGCTAGGATTAACCACTCTTTAGGGTGAAAAAGATCCAATCTATGATCGTATTTTGTTGAATGCTTTTGTGGCCAACCACTTAGTAGGATGCTTAGGTGTATATGATATTTCTTTTGCTTTGGAAAGGTCCAAACAATCTATTGTGAATAGAGAAGGTCATGAGAAGAAAGAGAAGATTCCTCAAGGAGTTTATCACATCCCTACAAAGGCACCCTAAAACTAGCACGACATTGCGATAAGTCAAATGATTTTCCCACACCCATGCAGAAAGCCAAGCCAAAATCCCTAAAGCCAATATGGTATTGCGGCCGAGGTTGCAAAGAGCTTAGAAGTAGTGTAGTTTGGTCTCTATGATCATATAGATGGTATTGAGCAGTAGATAGTCAAATTGGAGGATTGGATGGTTTTTGTGAAAAACAAAGTGACTATTCTTGAGGTCATATGCATGGATTTGGCTCTTACAATGGATAACTTAAAAGTTAAAGGTTGTACTACACAGTAGTAATGTAGATATATAGAGTATTGTTTTAGCCCCTCCTCTTTCTGGTGATGGGGTTGTTCAAGCATAGCAGAAAGAGTATATAAAGCCAATGTAAAGATAGTAGATAGAGATAATAGAGTTGTTGTGGTCCTTGCTCTATTTTTTATCTAATAGCTATGTGAATATATTGAGCTAAGCATTATAAGAAATTAAGACTTGGGAATATAGGGTTTTTTTAAAATGACTTAATGAGAATTGATCCCTCGACTGCAATGGAAAACAAAGAGAAAAACCTAATTTTGGAAAAATAAAAGGGTTGTACCTTGATGTCATGATTGGTGCCACCTGTTGTGAGAAACCCTATGAGACAATGAATTTTGAGAGTAAGAATGGGCTTTGAATCATGCCATGTTATCTGCACTATGCCACCCTTCATTTTTGCACTTCCACCCAATGGATGAATGAATGGATTTTACTTCACTTGAGGATGTATTATCCAACATTTAGGCAGGAAATCAATTTTATTTATTTATATATAATATTATATAAGATAATAAAATACATATAATGCCATTCAAATAGATATATAGATATTTATCGAAGTAATCATATATATAAATATATTAATATGTGTATATATATTTATAGTAATGTAATTATATATATGCATATATATTAATATTTATGCATTATATATATCGCTATTTCAATAATAATATTAAATCACATATAATTGTGTACTCATCGATTGATGTATATACACAAAGTGTATATATACATGTCTTAATTGCCTAATCGACATTCTCATATTTCTTAATTGTACAATTGGAACTCTCATATACATGTATATATGTGTGTGTTAATTGTTTATTTGTGTGACTAATTATTTAGTCATTTACAGTTGTGCTGCAAAAAATGACTAGAATTTAGTCATTTTTAGTTGTCATGACTAAGTTTTAGTCACATAGTCATTTATATTCCAAATTATACTAGTGGATGGTGGATGAAGGATAGGAGGATGGAGCTCCAAGGAATAGTTGCAAAGGACCAAGATGCCTCACACTAGAGGTAGTGTGATCATGGAATGAATAATAGTAGCATGAGATAGAAGGATAGTGCATAAGGGATATGAATGGTAGAGGAGTAAGGGCTGCATTTTCCAAAGCATGCATATATATTTTTCCCCTAGCTTTATCAAGATCAAGGGTGAAAAGAGGGGGTGAATTGGATAGGATGCGAGGATGGAGATAGGATAAGGGATTGGGATGGAGGATATAGACAGGATGATTAAGGTTAAGTTGATAAGATATGGGTGCATGGATATTTGATCCCTAGGCTCTTTATCAAGATCAAATATGTGAAGGGAAGATGGATTTGGATAGGATAAGGGATATGTGATTAATTATATGGATAGGATAGGATACATGGTGATTATGAAGATCCTTAGCCTTGTAAATATCAAAGAAGGAAAAGGGGGGGATGGATTTAGATAGGATGATGGATAGATGGTGAATGATAATGGAGGATGTTGATAAGATATTGTATGGATGGAGATTTCCCCCAAGTATAGAGTGCAAGGGGGTGGGGAGGTGACACATGAGTGGATGGATGATAGGGATATGGAGGTAGGACTCAAGTATCTAGTTCCCTAGATGGTATCCCTTGATTATGTGTTATAATGGACCATGGTAATTAAATGTATGCTCATAGACACTAGTATAGTGATGGTAAGGGAATAAAATGGACTAGGAGATGGAGGGGGATATATATTTATGCAAATTCTTGGAGGAGATGGATGGAAGGATGGAAAATGGATGTTCGATAGTGAATGGATTGATGGAAGACTTGTGTATGAGTGGATGGAAATTTTGGCAAGATCAACATTGGCACACACCTTGAAGGGTGGTGGAGTTGTTGAAAAGAAGTGAGCTTTGAATTTGGAGGTTTAGATGGAGGGGTGGGTGTAGATTTTGGGATATAAGGACCCAAAATGGATGGAAGTGATGAAGGATTATAAGATGGGGTGGAGAACTTACAATTGGATGAAGCTTTTGGATAAGCATATTTGGATGCCAATTTTTATTTTTATTTGGGTTTCATTGATTCTATAAGTATTTTGGTAATCCACATGGTTTTTCACTTTGATTTTTTCTTCATGGGCCTTTGTGGCCTTTGGGATTAAAATCTTTGATTTTGGATCATATTTTTCTTTTTTTTTGCATGTCTTTTTTATGGGACATGTTGATCCTTTGATTTTTGTGGATTTTTAGCTTTATGCATTTGAGTTTTGGCATCCAAATTGATTCCAAGAGAAATGGGATTGGTAGATGGATATGAATGATGTGGATTTATTATGGATGGGTTGGTGTAAGTATGTTGGAAAAGGTTCAAGGGTATGTACCTTTTTTTATCTTCATTAGGGATATGAGGTGATAGATAGAGAGGATAATGGGATTTTAGAATAAGAATGTTAGGTGGTAGAATGCAAGGACCCAAGATGGATGATGGGGATGAAGAAATTTTTTTTGGGACATATGGAGCCAAGATAGATGGAAGGGATGAGGGTTTGGGATTTGGAACATAAGGGACCAAGATAGATTTAGAGGATGGGTAATGTAGATATTTGGATTTATATTGAGGGATTTTGAATTTATGATGGGTGGAAGGAGTTCCAACATCTTGAGCTTGGTATCCAAGGCCATGATATTTTAGATTTTATTTCATATTAAGGGTTTCTAATATGCCTTGCTCATGAAGGCCTAACCCATTTCCTTGATAATGCATGGTTTGATAAATCCTTTTACCAATGGGATAATTATTGTTCTAGAAGCAAGATGCAAGTCCATTTTGAGGGGGATATGGCATAGAAGGAACAATAGGATCTTTGAGTAAACCATCTTGGATAAAAGGGTAGGAACCTATTTGATAAGTATGGGGTTCATGGGTAGCTAGGATAAGGGTGATGTGATCTTGTGGAGGATTAGGATCATGACATGAGGATGAAGGGATGCTTTGATCTTGACTTGGGGTAGGATCATGGGATGGGGTGGATGCTATAGTGTGATCTTGGTTATGATATGGAAGGGGATCATGACAAGGACTGGGAGAGGTGGGTTGATCATGAGAGGGGAGAGGATCATTAGATAGGGTGAAAGGTGTACTTTGATATTGATTTAGAGATAGATCATGCAATGGGGTGGAATTGGTACTTTTATCTTGACATGGACGGATTTCATTAGATGAAGTGGGGGAAAGGGGATAATGAGAGGGGGATGAAGGGATATCTTGCTCTTGAAATGGAAGTGGATCATTGGATGGGATGGAAGGGATTATTTTTTCTTGATTGGAAATGGGATCATGATATGGAAGAGGATCATTAGATGGAGGATAAGGGGTTCCTTGATCTTTATATAAAGGGGAATCTATTTTTGTATTCTTTGGATTAGGATATGGACATAGTTAATTTGATGTGGATGGTGTAATGGGGGAAGAAGTTTGGATAGGTGGACTGATAAGAGATTCATGAGATCTAGGGGATTGAGGATTATATTGATGTGGAAGTGATTAAGGTGGATGCATGGCATGGGAAGATTGCACAACTTTTTTTTTGCATGGGGAGTTATCCAATTTTGTAAATGGTCCTTAGAGGAAATTATTATGAGAGACATGGGATGAATTTGATTGGAAAGATTGGGATGATGTGGATTGTAAGGCTGTGGGAGATGAAAAAGTGGAATAATAAGTGGAAGTTTCTATAGATTGGGAAATTGAGGATGTGAATGAGGATCTTGAAAAGGATTTGGAGATGGGAATTTGGGATGTGGATGGGGTTGGAGGGGAATTTTGGAAAAAGGCTTGGTTTCCCTTGTCAAAGGAAGGGGGGGATAAGAAAGAGGAGATGGATTGGGATTGGATGAAGGTGAGGAGGATGTAATTTTAGTGCCAATTCCAAGGATATGTATAAGCATGGCATCCATATCATTATTGAAGTAGTGGGTGAGGATATAAAATTGGTGGTAGTAGATGGGGATGACATGGGTTGTAAGGATGTGGGTTGGATTTGAGGGGAACTTTGTATGGGTGATTGGTGAGGTATTGGAGAATTTTTTCTAATTATAGTGGATTCAAGGTGATCCACAATGCTCTCACTATCATCATAGGGATCATATTCAAGTTGGTCAACAAGGATAACTTCATCATCATCAATATGATTGGGGTTGCATGGAATGAATGGAGGTGGATTAGGATAGATTAGATTGGATGGAGGATAAATTAGATGGTTAGGCATGGTGTAGGATTGATTGGGAGAGGAAAGATTGGGATTTATTTTAGGTGAGGATGGAAATTGTGATGATGGATTAGGGATTAATTTGGGAATAGAATAATAAGATATGAGGATGAATATGGGAATGGGATTAGACTTGGGATCAAATTTCAAGACCTTAAAAACAATTTTATTTGATGATGAATGTGAAACATAGAAAAATAGGGTAGGATTTAAACACATAGGGTTTTATACTAGATTTGGAATGTTTCACCAAAATTACTATAAATAGAAAGGGGAAAATGGGGTGAACATGAACCTAACTATTCTTCTATTTCATTCAGGAAATGAGATACCTCAAATTAAAATCCACTTTCAACCCTTAGGTGAGTGAATTTTTTGAGGAATCTTGCAATTTTCAACACTTTTGGAGATGAAAATAAAATAGAAAATCAACTCAAAACTAAAATGTAAGACCAGTTCTGATTATATTAAACATAGAGCTAAAAGATGCAATTTATTTCATGCAAATCAAATGAGTGGAAGACACTTAAAACTTATCTCAAAAATAGTTGCAAAGTGTCCCTATTGGTTGCAAAGTGTCCTGAGATAACATTTTGAAAGAAATGATTGAACAGAGGTTTTGGGAGAAAGATTAAAAATATTAAATGCACTCATTCATGACATGTAAAAAGTGGATTTTGTAGATGAAACATAATAATAATAGAAATAGTGAAACTTATAGAAAATTTGATAAAGGAAAATCTTGTGAACTTGTTACAAAATGATGTTTCTAGAAGCTATCTAAGGACTCATTCACCTATTTTTGGCAAATGGGTCATTGTTGATCTTTCTAAAATAGGATTCTAGGTCCTTTGATATTGTGTCTACACTTCCATATTCTTCAGGTTTCATAGTCAAATAGTCAGAAATAAATCTTGGATTTGAGTTTTTCATGTGATGACAAAAAAGGTGACAACAAATGCAACTTTTCAATTTTTCACTTTTAAAATCTTCAACTTTTCTTCAACCTACAAATCTGCAACACACAAAGAGAGGGTAAAAATGTTTTTTTTGGGTGAATGATGAATGAACAACTCAGTGTCACAACTCACCAAACCCTTGAATGAACCTTTGAAAATCTGAAATATTGATGTTGATCTTGCATGAAATGGCTTCAATGGATGTGGATCTTGATGCTTGAATCTTTGTTTGAATCTTTGAATTGAATGCTTGGATTAGATATTGAAACCTACATCACAATGTGATCTCCCAAAACATGCATGAATGAACATAGCTTTGGCATGATGCTTGAGATCTTGAATGCTGCAACAAATGATGAAGAAATATACTCTTGAATGCTCTTGACAATAATCTTGACTCTTGTGAAATTTCTCTTCAAAACTTATAGTTGATTTGATGAAATAACCTTGTATTTATAGATATTTATCCTTAATTTCCCAAAATTAAAACTTTAGAAACTGATATTTAAAATTTGAATTTAGGATCATAAAAATACTACTAAAACATGATTTAAAAATGGGTTTCAAGTCTTAGGGAGGACTCATTTTCCCATGGGCGAATGTGTCTCAGGCCCTAATTCCTAGAACACACCTTGCTCAATGTGAAGTGTTATGTATTGGCATTAATTAATGTTAGGTTTCCCCTTCAGAAAATGTAATTTATTAGGCTTGTAGATATAAAATAGAGATTATTAAAGTATAATTGAGTCCAATTAATTAAGGGAGCCCTAAATAAGTGTGAAAGTGTAAAGGGACACACTTTACAACACTAAATTAAGGCACAATTAAGTCTATTGTAACTAGGAGGGCCCAAAAAAGTGAGAAAATGTAAAGGGATACATTTTTCTACACTACATTTAGCCCCCACTTTAGTTAGAGGATGAGTGCAATCACAAACTCACACTAAAGTATAAAAATATGTGTCAACAGGGTTCCAAGTGCTTAAATGTTGATGGGATGAGATGAAAAAGATCAAGGAGGTTGTGCAATCTCGTAGGATCTAAGATCCCATGACAAACCAAAACAAGCACAAAGGAACACACACAAGATGTATGATGTAAAGCAGCAAAGCAAGATACATAAACATACATTGTAAAGTTAAAGCTAAAAGAAAAGAAATATGGACTAGCAACTTGTATCATGCCACATACATCCAACTCATAGCTCTATAGGAAAGAAAGTTGAGTTATGATTGGTGGCCATGAAAAAAAACAAGGCTCCATAGGCAAGCAAGTTGTGTTATGCTAAGTGGCCTTTGGAAAAAGAATACACTCACAAAGACTAGTGAAATTCATCATCCACTAGGTGAGCTCCCAAAAAGTGGCTAAGTGAGAAAGTCATGCCTCTATCTAGGCTCTCACCGTACAATGAGAAAGTCGCGCTAGGTCTATAGGATCTCATCATACTAACCAAAACATAATCAATATGCTATGCTAATGCTATACTAAATATCAAAAATGTTAATGCCAATGTCGATAAAATAATTGTTAATGTAAATAATGTCAATAAAAATAAAAATAATGCCAATGTAAAAGTCACACTTCCTAGGAGATATATGCCATCATCACTAAGAAGGGAACATGTGAACAATGGATAGGGAACAATATGCCCCCCACTTAAAATGTCAACATACTTTCTATGTTGGTATTTTAAGTAGAAAGAGAGGAAGAGGGGATCCTTGAAAAGAATGCACACATTAAAGAACCAGTTATCCTTGCCCCCCAATCATAGAGACAAAGAAAATCACTAGGAACTATCATGTTGTTTCCAAGAGAGATATGGTTGCACCTAAAATTGTACCACCATGAATGGAAATTGGAAAGATACATAAAGATTTGTATTGCTTCTGGATTTGATTGTGTCAAGATTTTTTAGCATCGAATACAGAAGAAATACAAATCTATTATATGGATTGTGGAAACTTACTATCATTAAAGATACATAAAGCTACCAATGCCACATAGTGATGAGCAATAAGATAGGATGGAAATCAATATCAATTAGAGGAAGTAGGTGCATCAACACAAGGAAGTGCACCACAATATTTAAGATGTTTAATTTTATCACTCAAAGCCTTACATTCATTAGTAGAATGACCATGAACTCTTGTTGTAATTTTTTTTTTTTATTGTTTTGGAGAAAGAATAATCAAGCGGGCTTTGAGAAGCCTCAACAAGATAGTCTCTTGATCAATAGTAGGGGATTTATTTTTCATCACAAGATGTTATACATACAATAGATGATAAGGCCTTATATGAAGATGGAGATAAAGGTGGTAAACCTAGATCTTTCTTAAAAAATTATGGTATAAAACTCATTTTTTCTCTATGGTTTTGCTCCATTTTTTCATTATATCCATGCTTAGAAAGAATTTTGTATCCAAGGCCATAACATGCTTCCAACTTAGATGAAGAGATGTTATGCTTCTAAGAAGGATTAACTTCTTCACGAGTACACAAATTTTTGTTAAGCTTTGTAAAGTTATGTATCTTCCTCTCATGAGGGATGGGAGTTGAAGAGCCCCCATCACCACCATGGGGTGATGTTGTTGATGTAGAACCAATTTGAGAAAATGAAACACAAGGTTGTTTTGGTTGAGATTGTGAGATTTTGTACTCTCCCATAAAGGAGGGTGTAAAATCTAGTGAACCCCAATCATCCCTAAAACATGTGTTTGAAGATGAATCATTTGTATATGACTCTTTGGACTTTGAGGGTGAGATTTTGGACTCTTCTTTGAAACAAGGTGTAGAATCTAACAATCCCTAATCATCACTACAAAGTTTTGTTGGAGGTGAAAGAAAATTAGGATTAACATCAACTTGTATAGGTAATACTTTGGAAGGTGGAATCAAAGTATTATGGGAGTTGGAAGTGTTATGATCATGTTGAGCTTGTGGTTTATAGCTTTGTTCATTTGCTTCAACCATGTATATATTGTTGTTGTATTCAAATTTTATCTCATGGTGAAGAGTACATGAGACTCCTTTCATAGTATGAATCCATGGTCTCCCTAGGAGAAGGTTGTATGAAAGAGGTCCTAGCATGATATGGATAGGGGTGGGAAAAACTTTGTGTCTGACCTCAATAGGTAATGTGATCATTCCTAATGGTTTCCTATTAACATTGTCAAAGCCACAAGTATTAACATCATTGAGTTGAATAAACTTATTTTATGTACCAATTTTATCTAGGAGATCAATGCTACAAACATAAAGGCATGCTCCATTGTCTATGATAGTGCTCCTAATTGAAATTTCATTAATGATCACCTTTATCATTAAGGCCCTCATTTTTTTATTTTTGATCTCAAGTGAGGGTGATTTTACTAGAAGAATGAAGAAGATCATCTTGTTATACAGTTTTGTGTTGTCATTGATGGCACCATGTTGTTTGATTTGTTAGTTTGATCTAGTACTCTGAACCGGTATGAAGAACAAGTTTACATCCTTCGGTATTTTGGTCCGCATATATAGTACATATAATATTTATCCATACAATTTATATATGATGTTCACTACATATATATACATCTATGTTCTTGATTGTACATATTTCTTATCTTTATATCATAAGTTATGAGTATCACAATGTTGATTGGAACAGTGTTGACTGTTTGAAACATAGACTGGTGTTGGTATTTTGTTTCACAATCCTCCATGGTTGATTTTTGCTTCTTTCAGTTTTGGGAAATGGTTTATGGATGCTGAAATTTTGTATGTTTATAATCTTGTGTGCTTATGTGCTTGTATGGCAAGTTGGCATTATTCTATTGGCTTTATTTTGTTATTAGATCTATCCTTGGCCGACCTAATGTATAGTTGATATTGTAATGGATTAATTTATGTTGCGGATAAATGTGTGGCATATCTTAGGTCCATACCAAATTATTGTAGCACGTCACATGCTTAGATCAATTCTTGAAGAAGTTTTGTAAATACTTGAAGTCGATAGTTTATTTTTGGTGAATAAGGGTTGCATCTAATTAAGCCGATCTACTTGATGTTTGCAGATAAATTATATATATATAGGATATTTTTGAGGTTGAGAGGTATTTGTATGTGTGGGTAGGATAAAGTGAAAGTATTACTATGCACAAGATGTGAAGATGAAGTGTGTCAAGTCGGTTTACTGAGCATTACCATAACTAAATCAACACATGTTAGGTGTACTCTTACTAGTTTATTTTTTTGTGAAGCCACTTCAGTTTTGTAATCATTTTGTAGGAAGTGAGCCTCCTTGTCTGGATAGTGAGTCATATCTTGGGTAGTGAGCCCTCTGGCAATAAGCCTTTTTGTATTCAGTTTTGAAACTAATTTATATTGTGAGCTAATCCTCACTGTGGTTTTTACCTTATTGGGTTTTCCACATAACATTTGGTGTTTTCTATGTTAATATTACTTTTTGTTATTTGTCAACCCTCCTCTCAGTTGTCTTG
This sequence comes from Sequoia sempervirens, assembly GCA_007258455.2. Taxonomy (NCBI): domain Eukaryota; kingdom Viridiplantae; phylum Streptophyta; class Pinopsida; order Cupressales; family Cupressaceae; genus Sequoia; species Sequoia sempervirens. The sequence goes on along the minus strand of VDFB02000015.1, from coordinate 214,898,444 downwards.
CACCTTTCAACAATTGGTATCAAAGCCAGGTTCCTTTGGAGAAGTCTAACAGCTTGAGGAAGATCCTAAAGATTGAATAAAATGGATGATAAAGATGAGCACCGAGCTGCACTTGAAGATCTTGACTTGGTTGAAAGTGAAAACAAAGATTTGAAAGAAAATCTTGATGAAGCAAATGAATGTGTTTGGAAATTGAAAGAGAAATTGAATAAATTCAAGGAAATACATAGGGAAGTGAGTGAACAATTGAAACAAGCAAATGAAGAAATTACTAGATTGAAGGTGCTAGTGGAGGAAAAGAAAAGAATTGAAGAATGTCTGAATAAAGTAATGTAAAGAAAGACTAATGAATGCACTAGGCTTGAACAAGAAGTGGTGAATGTAAAATTAGAACTGAAGAAAGCAAAAATCTATGAAGATAATTTCAAGAAAAGCTCCACTAAGCTTGATGAGTTGATTGTAGGACAGAGACCTTCTAAGAAAAATGGTGGCTTGAGAAATGAAGTTGGTGGATGTTCTAAGGCTATGTAGAAGCCTGTGGATAATGAAAAAACTCAAGATAAAAGGAATCAAAAAATGAATCTAAGAAACTTTGTTAGAAGATCACCTATTAGATATCCAAATGCTCAAAGGTACCCATATTTCAATGGTGTTTGCTTTTCATGTAATAATTTTGGTCACAGGGAAACATAGTGTAAAATTAAAATGATCTAGAATGCTAGTTCCTTCTTTGTACAATGTTTTGCATGTAAGAAATTTGGAAATAATGCTACTAAATGCATATCTTAGGTGAGGATGATTAGTCAGGTGATGATGAATAGGTTTAATGGAGGTGGAATGAATAAATCTTTTGATGGCTATTGATATGCATGTAACAAGTTTGGAAACAAAGAAAATCAATGTAGATCAAGGGTAATTGGGGGTCAAACAAGTCAAAGAAGTGTTGTCTACTATAATTGCAACAAATTGGAACTTTCATGAGTCTATAGAAGTAAAAAGGGAAAGCAGTCTACTCCAACAAAGAAGAATGAACCAGTGAAGAAGATTGACAAAATTGAGGTTAAGAAAGAAATAAACAAGATATGGAGGAATAAAGAAGAGCTAGAGATGACAAATGTGTTTGTGCCCTCATCTAGTGCAAACAATTCCTTTGGGAATTAAACCTAGCATGGTCTTAGGGGGAGCATTAACAAAAAATTATTTGAACCCCCTAGGCATATGGCATGTCAGATGTTAGCATGAGGATATGTTACAGAGAATGAGTAGATAGAGGTTATGCAAAAGGAACTGGAAGAAAATGTGTAGGCATGTTCATTTGCAGAGTGAATTAGGGTTTCTAAATGCATTGAAGAAGTTTTTTTATCAACTTTTTGAAACTGACCACATTTAATATGAATTAGGGCAGCACGATGGTGTATAAAGTGAAATTCACAAGTCATTTTTGATCACTTGTGCAATTGAGGAGTTTGAAGAGCAATTTGGAGTGATTCTGAGGCAATTTGGAGAAATCATTGTAATAAACAATAGGAGTTTCCAAAATCATCTCTCTCAGTTTACAAAAAAAGGGGAAAAAGAAGAAGTTTCATTGAGAAAGAAAGGGTTTGAAGAAGATAAGCATGGTGATGGAATCTATTGGCAGAGGATCGAGTGGTGATATTCTGTTGAAGCTAAAGGGTGTTGAGTTGGAAGAGTTTGATCATTGGAAAATGAAGGAAATGGAACTAGGGTTGAAGGAAAATCAATTATAGAACGTAAAAACTATGGGTATGAATTTATGGGGAGAATTTCCCTATTTTACAAAAAAATAATCTATCTTGTTCTTGTTAAATCAATTCATGGATGATGGTATTATTTTGGAAAAACCCTATCTGATCACAAAGGAGGCAATTGAAGCTATTACTGGTTTGTGTAGTGTTGGTAACCTCCCTGGGAAGAAAATAATGAAATATAGAGATGTGGAGTAACTTACTATCATCGACAAAGACCCTCAATCTCTACTGATAAATACCATTTTTGATCCTACAGTAAGGTATGTTGCTTATGAAATTTCTTACAAAATCTACTTCAGAAATCATTAAGGTTCTACTTCAACTATTGTTGTATATCTTGCACACATGATGGTGGAGAAAAACAAGTAGTTTGATTTGTGTAGCCTAATCTTGGAAAACCTAATTGAGATTTATAGAATTTCCTTGGTCAAGGGTTATCCTTTCTATTTTGGGTCTCCACTCACATGTTTGGTATTTTACTTTCTAAGTTCACTATCGAGAAGAGATAATGTTAAGTGGGAATCTGGCATCCCTATCAAAAAAAAAGTTTACAAGTATTTGGAATGTATGGAAGATAAAGCAAGTGCATGTAAAATATATTTATCATCCCTACAGATGAATCTGTGCTTCAGTGTGTTAATGTCTAGTCATTTTGAAGAGGGTTCCTCTTCTGGTAAGAAAGAGTTGGAAGTTGTTATTGGCGGTTCCCCTCTGAAATTTAAAATGAGAAAAATTATCACAAAATATGTCATCTATATCTCAAAAGAAAAGAAGAATGAAGAAGAATCTCTACCTAAATCTGATTCCAAGGATATTTGAATGACCTTAGATAAAGGTGATATGAAGAAGGTTGGTTAAGGGTATTGTAGTTTGAGATGTGTTTGACTCATTACCGGATGATCTAGTAGAAGTTATTGAAGAAAGAATATTGTTGGAAGGACCTAAAGGACATAAGTTCAAAGCTATGATTGAGAGAATATGTTCCAAATCCAAACAAAAGTTATCCAAACACATTAATGAGACATCTACAAGTATTGTCTCTAGTGGCCTGTAGTTGTTGATAATTTTAGAAGCAAAATTGAAGCCATTGAATCTAAGATCAATAATATTGGAAAGAGTTTTGATTTCTTCAAAGAAAAAAATGGAAAATAGAGAATAAGAGTTGGTGAATTGCAAGTAGAGTTGTTGATTGCTCAGAGACAAAGGGAAGACTTGGTTAAAACTTTCTAGTTGGTTAAAGAGATTGTTGAGGTCTAGTTGGATAATCTCTCTAGAATACTTTCTAATGTAGAAGATTGTGAACAAAATGTTTGTCTTCAAACTGGACATCCGCATTTACATTGTTGTCTTTATTGGATAATATGAGTGCAAGAATGGGTTCGACAGTGTTTTCTTGGAAGAGGATTCTTCCAACCATAAGAGAAAGGTACAAGAAAAAATTTCATGTAAAAAGCATTATTTTCACTTCAATTTTTGAAATGGGGAGTTAGAATTCCTTTGTATATATATTTTCACTATGTACATACGTTTACATCCTATTTTTTGGTCACCCTTTGTCCTTGATGTCAAAGGGGGAGAGAATGTTGTGATAAGTTTACTGGTGATAGGGGGAGAGAATGTTGTGATAGGAAGTTTTGTAAATTTTGGCACATGTTGCCATCAATGAAAAAGGGGGAGATTGTTGGAAGAATGGAGAAGATTAGCTTGTTATATAGTTTTGTGTTTTCATTGATGTCACCATGTTGTTTGAGTTGTTAGTTTGATCTGGTACTCTGAACTGGTATGAAGAACCAGTTTACATCCTCTGGTATTTTGGTCTGTATATATAGTACAAATAAGATTTATCCCTATGGTTTATATATGGTGTTCACTACATATATCTACATCTATGTTCCTAATTGAAAATAGTGCTTTTCTTTATATCAAAAAGTTATGAGTATCACAATGTTGATTGGAACAATGTTGATTGATTGAAACATAGATTGGTGTTGGTATTTTGGTTGCAAATGATGATGGCTGATTGAAGAACAACACAGATTAATTTTATAACACTTTTAATGACTGACACAACATACAGGCATGGTTGAAGATGAGATTTAAATGATATAAATGATTTTCATATTTGTTTGTTCATCATTGTTTTCAATCCCTCATCATGGTTTTTCCCTTATTGGGTTTTCCATGTAAAATCTAGTGTTTTATGTGTTAATATTGCTTTTTGTTATTTTCATTTCATGTTCATACTTGATAGCATAATTAAGTGGTTGTAAAGTTGTTAAGTGTTTGAGATTTGTTATTGAAGTTTGGTGACAACTGATTCACCCTCCCCTCTCAGTTGTCTTATGCCTTTCAATAGGTTCATGTTGATGGAATGTGATATCTGACTTTTTCACTTGCATACAATCAAAGGAGGTTGCTACATCATTCAATTTCACAAAAAAATGGATATTATTCTCTTACAAAATTTCTTGGAGCATCTGATTCTAAGTTGGTGATGTTTGAATAAGATTCCATAAGGATATGTTAGCGGGAGTATTTTTAAGTTGGTCAAAAAAATCATACTCCTTTCCACTATGTAAGGGAAAATGATGAGCACTAGGAAAAATAGGTTGATGCAATAGTAATGAACTGGGAATGGTTTGTGGTTGCCTATTCTTCCATGGACTACATGTGTGGGCAACAATATTATAACTCAGTTGATGTGAAACATTGTTACCAGTAAGTTACCATGTAAAATTGAATATATCTAATGGAGTTAATGGTTTATTTTTAGGTGGTTCTATGATGGGAGGTGACTTAGGAGGCTCACTAATTAAAGGAGATCCAATTTGTGTGTTCATAACCTCAACTGAGTTACCTAGATGACCTTCTAGTGAGGGGGGTCTAATGTGAACTTAATATCTTCATCTATTCCATCCATCTTAGTGTCTGTTGAGAGAAATGTAGTATTAGAAGAGGGACAAACAAGATTCTCATGACACTAAATAATCAAGTCTTCTAACACCAAAATACCTTTATCATAAGTAGGAGAGGTATTGGGAGGAGAGAAACTATGATTGTCATGATTGTCTATGCTTACATCCTCTTACACCAAAGCTTTAGTGGATGATCGAGGTGAGATGAAGTCCTCAAGGGCTTCATCTAACATGTCAAAGTCATTAAAACTAAAGGGTTTAAATGATATTCTTTTTCCAAGGCTAACCATTTAGTTTTTGTTTGTTTTGTTTGATGTTTTTGATTTTTTGTTTTGTTTTCTAATGATTGCAAAACCTAAACTAATTTATCCAAGCTATGAAATGATGTTGAAAGTAAAGGAAAAATGCAAAAATCTAACACTATCCTCAATTGAAATATGCAAGAAATGTTTTCCAAAATGCTAAAAGATCTAACTAAAGAAGCAATAACTTGAATTAAAAAAATAGGTTGTTTTAGGAAACCACTTCTCATATCTGAAAACAACAACAAAGAGGAAAAATAGAGTAAAAATCACCTAGAAACATGTTTGAAATGCATGTATAGGGACTCATTTTCCCATGGGCGAATGGATCCTTGCTCAAGGTTTTAAAAAAGTGAAAAAATGCAATTTTTGAGTTGTTCTATGTGTTTTCTATGCTAGGTTTCAAACTGCAACTTCTATGAGAAAATTTTCCAGAATTTGATGACCTAGTGCAAATAGAATTAATGACAAATTATGAACTATATGACACTTTTTGAAATGCAATTTTGGCTCAATTTTTGAACATGAATGATTAAAAATAGACTAATATGCAAGTACTATGTAGAATTAGTCTAACATTATGCAATTTTTGTTGAATTTTCATATTTAAAATGAATGCAAAATGCAAGTTTACACCTAAAGTGCAATGCAACTTTATGCTAAATTTAGAAACCCTAAATGCAATGAATTGATTCTTGGTGCAAGAGCACCTGGTTGAGTTCATGCCTCCATGAGGCAATTTTGTCAAATTTTTCTCTAATTATTGTAATAAGGTCATTTGTGACCATGTCTAATGTATTAGAAGTCCTTTTTGGTCATTAGGAGTGATAGGTAGTTAGTTTGCAAAAAGTTGTCAATTCTTGCAAAAGTTGTTGAATGTTGGAAAAAAATGTGCAAGAGTGGGAATATGATGGGTCATCTTGTGTAAATGATGTAAGAGGCAGTTGGAAAATGATTGGGCCTGAATACCAAAACACTCAATTTTTTGGGATTTTACACTAAAATCTGCTGGTACATCATTTGGTACAACCTTGTATGGCATGTACTTGCACTTTTATGCATTTTTATTTGTGAAGGAGTGAACTAGCTATCATTTTCAGTTTTTCTCATTTGATTTTATTTAGATTTGAGTGATTTATTGCATTTTTACTCAAATCAGCCTTGAAACCCCAGTTATGAGGGTTTGAGTGAGGAAAAAATGAAGTTTTGAGCCATTCCACTAGTAGAAAAGGGCTATAACTTGGTGGAATGGAATATTTAGGTGTATTTTCATGTTTTTGAAGTTCTTAGGAGCAAGGGAGGTAGATTCATTAAGATTTGATGATGTCCTAGGTGGAAAATTGCATGTTTTCGGCACAAAAGGTTTCATAGAGGCTAGGGTTTGATAAAGAAACAAAGGAAAAGTGTGGGAAACGGTTTGGTGAGAATAAGAAGACCATATTTGATATATTTGAAGTGTTGGAGAAAAATATTGAGGCCTGGAGCATATAGAACCAATTAGTGCCTAGTTGTAGGAGCCTAATTAAGCATTTGGGACATCGTAGAAGCAAGTTTTTGAGGGATATGTTCCAAAGTAACTCCACCTTCATTTAATATATGTTATAGAAGGGCTTAATGGGTATCAAAATATATTTTTAGATCATGGGTTTGAGTTTTCTTCTACAGATTATGTCAAAATTACCATATTTGTTGCTCTCATCAAAGCATGGTGGAAGATTGTGAGAAAAGTCATTTGATTGAAGTGCTGGGATTTGGGATTTGAAAATTTCATTAAGATTGTGTTAATTTGGAGTCTCCCATCTAATTTTCATCAATTGTTAGTAGAGCTAGAAGACCCTGAGAGGAAGTTTTGAGGGAAGGTTTGTTGTATCCTCCAATAGTGATGAAGTTGGGTTGAAGTTGTGTAGATTTCTTCCACTGAGAGGAAGTGGGTAGAAGAGGTCTTGGAGAGCGCATATTCTAAAATCCTATTGATTAGAGGATAGTTGTGTGTGTGAAGAATGGATGTGTGGAAGAGAATGGTCCATAGAGACCAACAGAGTAAGGGTTTACCAAACAAGACACAAGAAAGAACAAGAGAGGAAAGGGAAATAAATAAGAAAAAATAGAAGGTCAAGAAAATGCATGCTGAGAAAGAGAGCAGAATTAAAACAAACCTTGGAAAAAATGAAAAAATATATAGAAAGAATGGATCTTGAGTTCCAAATGGAGATGCAACTTCTTAAGAGACAACAATAAGAAGGTGGTTGTCATGACCCTCTTTTTTTAAAACTTTAGACATATTATAATTTTGTGTGGTAATATTATGTAAGTGATTTTATACAATTAATCTATGTGTAAAGAAGGGAGACTTAATAAAGAACAAAAAAAATATATATTAAATACACACTTCTAAAAAGGAACAAATAAAAGTTAACAATATTAATAAATAAGTGTTTCATTAATAATTTCAGCACATGATGTTGGAGAAATAGAAAAATAAGGAATAAAATAATTTTGAATAAAAATTAAGTCATTATGTAACAAGTGTCCCCATCCTATCCTAATCATTATTAATTAACAAAATATATCATTATACTTAATTAATAAAATTAGTCAATTTCTCAAGTCACATTAATTTAATATAATACATCATTTAATCTAATTAATTAGGATTGGGGGGATGTCACTATCCTCCATAATCCATTAATCAATTAATCCTATATTAATTGATTAATTAATCTTCATTTTTTTTTTCTCAAATTTAAAAAATTATTCTAGTCTCCCTCACATGTGACTTACATGCACAAGTCACTATCACCTTACAACTTATCCCCACTCACCCTTGTGTGAGAGTTCACACAATACATTTGACCTTTCCTCTTTGAGCCATTTATCTTCTTTATGTGTGCTCACATATGTGAGAGCACACATGGTCAAACCCCCCTCTCTTAAATGTTATAGACATGTCATTATCAAGCCACCCTCTCTCTTACATGTCATAGACATGTCAACATTTCCTCTCCCCAAGATGTGCTCACAAATTAAAATTTGTATTTTAAAATTAGAATTCTCTTGCATAGGGTTATTTGGGCTCGTTTTATTGACTTTAGGATAAAAATGAACCCCTAGGGTGAGTACCTATGGGGTGAGAGCTTATTGAAAACATAATATGACTTTTTGGGAAAAGTATGAACCCTAAAAAGTCACTTAAAAAGGAGTGACGAGTTTTACAGTCTTGGAAAAGGTGTGGGGACTTGTCATATCCACCTCTCTCAAGGTGTGCTCACACGTGTGAGAACCCTTGGCTCCTCTCCCCATCCTATGTAGGCCTATTTTTAAAGTCTTCTCCTTGTGACACTTGTCACAAGGTGACGTTATCAATCCAAACCCCATCTTCTCAATCTTCAATCTTGGCCCTCCATTTACCTCCCCTCAAGTCTATAAATTGAGGTCATTTCTTCTCTCATCAACAACACATGAATTCCATCTTATGCTATCATTTTGAAAAAGGATTTTAGGTATGATTGAAGGAAGCAGAATCAAGTTGAAGAAGGCACAAAGAGAAGATTTGGAAGAAGATTTGTTGCAACTCCATCAATATTCAGGTTCCCTTTCTTTTGATTTTCTTTTAAAAATCTAATTAGATTTACAAATTAGTTATAATCGAACTATTACTATCTTTTCTATCTTTTTTTATGAAAATCAATTTTAAAATAAAGTTAGAATCAATCTATTCTTATTATTGTCTTTACCATTCTTTATTTTTTCAAACTAAATCTAGAATGAAATTAATTTCCCTATTTTTTCCCTCTAAATCAATATATTTTAAAATAAATAAATAAATTTATTCTCATCTATGTTTATTTACAAAGAAATAATTTTTCCTTTAATTTTGTTAATGCCATTACAAATATAAGTTAATTTCTATAAAATAAAATTTACAAATAAATGAATTATTATTATTGCTAAAATACATATATTTTATAATATGGGTTTTTATATTAGAGTTCTTTATAACATTTAATTAATATTCTTTTAATTTAGTTAAGTCATAAATAAAATAGTTTTTTCAATTATTTTATTTTGAAATTAGATTGTCCTTTGAAAATAAATAAATTGATAGAATTTTCAAAAGGGGTATCATTGGTCTAATTAACAATCAAATGATGGGATTATTCATTAAATGAATTCAAATTATTAAAGAAATTCTATGAACTTCTTAATTTTAATAATGTTACTCTAATTTAGTAAGACAACAAATTAACTAACATCTATGATTGATGAAGATTTGGCCCAATCCATGGTTCTATGAGATAGTATTTAATTTCCTTTGAATAAAAGATGAAAATGATTACTAGCTATTGTTGAATATAATCAATGAACTTAGAATATACCTCTCTTCCTAATAAAATGATGATAAACTATGAGTATAGTCCTAGTTATAGAAGATTTTAAAAAAATAGAGGAATGACATCATTTATATTTTATGAAAACACTATAACTTTATGACAATAATTACAATTCTATGATAACAATTATGACTAATAGACATGAAATTTTAAATTTCTTGTTTTATTGAATGGTAAGTAGTAAAATTGAATTCATACTATAAACAAAATACCATCTAACTTAAGGCATTAATAATATCTTTTTAATAAAATATTGTTTTTGTGATGCCACAAACTTAACTCTTAGATTTATTTTTATTTTTCAAATAAACTTTCTATCCATGCAATAAATTCATAAATTTGCAATAAACTTAATTCTTCAACATCATGGATATTCTTTAAATTAATTTTCTCCCTTAATATGCAAGTAGATTCAATTCTTTTAAAAAAAAGATTGATTCATTTAATTACAAGGGCATAATGTATAAATCATTACGTAATAATTAGAATATTATCAAGAATAAACTTATGCAAAATTAATACAAACCTACTTTAGATAGATCATCAATCTTGAGGCATTAGTAGTATAACTTATACAATTAAAATCAAGTCTCTTATTAGATTAATACATTGTATTTTTTTTATCTATCTAAGACATTAGTGAAATTACATATGCAACTAAAATCAAGTCTTCTTTAGTTGGAATTATGTATTCGTGCAATTCAATCAAAATTAATAAACTTTTTGTCTTGAAACAATACATTATGCCATGAAGTCTCCATGAGTTGGAATTATTAGATGGATATTTATTTTGAAAATATTAGTGTTATGCAATTTAAATCAAAACTAGTTTACTCTATGACATAGATAGATTCAAATTTCTTTTCTAGGAAATACTAGTATTGCAAAACAATTGGATTCATACCATCTCTTAATTAGATCACCCATCTTGAAGAATTTAACAAATTATGTATAAGTGTTTTTATTTCTCAAATGGTTTTGACTATTTTCATGATTCAATTCATTGTTACAAAAAGTTCTTACTTTCATAGGATGTAAGTAGACGCAATACTTCTTTCTAGCAAATGTAATTTGAATAAATATTTTTTTATTTATAGTAAGTTCATTTAATCTTACTTCCTTAGCAAGAAGGCATAAAGTTTTTATATTACCATTTAGTTTATGTGTACAAGCTACTTTTCTTATTGCATTTAATTTCCTTCTTAGATAGAAAATTTAAATAAGAGGAGGAAAATAAAAAAAAACCAGCAACATTCGGTATTAATGGTGCCTCTAACTCATATTTACGGGTACTATCGTCTTGCTTGAGTTATTACACTTATAGCCTAATAAAGCTACAACAATAGCATCTATGGCATCGTCCCTATAAATCGTCGGGGAGTAATAAGGAACAATTTGGAGTTAAAATCCAAGGGGAGGGAAATCCCTCTTAGATCGATAATCTAAAAAGATAATATTATAATGGACTTACATCCACTAGTGGAAATCATAAAAAACCCCAATAGGGTTTGGGCATGTGAATTGAATTTTTAATTCTTTTATCTTTGATGATTTTCTATTAAACGGGAATGGGTGATGTGACTTATAGGAATTTAGGACATAGATGAATTAGGAAACAAGAAAAAGATCACCATGAATCTTTATACTTTATATGCTCCCTTATGTGGGTAGTAACTGAATAGAAATTGTATGGGGCAGTGGCCCTGGAAAGGGTTGTGTACCCACAAAATAGTTTACATCAAACAATAGATTAGAAAACATAACTACATATTATACACCTTGATCCCATGTTGAAACGGTGTATGTAGGCAGTCTAGGGACGAAGTTGTCCCTAGTACGTAGGTGCTCGGGATGGGTATTTAGGATTAGTTAAGGGTGTTTTCCTTGTTGGTATTATTAAGATACCTTGAGTTAAAGAAAGATAAATAAATATTAAAATTGAAGATGGAAATTACTTGTTATACTTAGAAGGAATCTCGGATGGATTTGCTTGATTCTCTGAGGCTTTAGGCCAAATTTTGAGGCGAGAATCAATATTTTACTATTATCTCACATACTCCTAAGGACATCAACCTCAGTGCACTCCTAGTAGGGGAGTGTAGTCTTTAGAGAGTGACTCAAGACCCAGATTGTCTCGATGAGTCTAAGTCTCTGGCAAGGGCATTTTTTAACCTATGTGGTTAGATGTCTACCTTATTTGGATAGATAAATCTTGGTCTCATATGGACATTAACCTAACCTAAATGGTTAGATGCCTATCATGGATGGATAGATGAGTCATGGTCTCGTATGGACATTAAACTAACCTGTATGGTTAGATTCCTATCCCGTATGGGTAGAAGTTCCTGAGTATACAACTAATTGAGCAAGACATTAAGAGATTTACTTTGTTAAAAAAAATAGCTAATTTTTGGATTAGGGAAGTGTGGGTCTCTACATGTGGTATTAGAGCCAAGGTTCAAAGACTAGGCTTTGAGCTCACTACAACTTGATTAACATAAAAATATTTTGTGTAAGTTAGAGAGTATTGAGAAAGAAAATCTACAATAAATTTTTGAATCCATTTTTTATTTTAGGAATTTGAATTTTCTAGGAAATTCTAGATGGTAAGAAGAAGGGTAACCTGAGCTAGTGTTTCTCAAGAGTAGGAGCAAAGAAATAATGAAACAGGGGTGGAGGCCACAATAAATTTTCTAACTGAACAAAGGGATAAGATCAACAACTTGGAACAATCCATAGAAGACCTTAGGACAAGGAAAAACAATATTGAAAATAGGGGTAAACAAGAAAGCGAGAATCTTGGGAGCAATCAAGGAAGTGAAGTAGAAGTAAGAAGGGGGAATGACACAATGGAATTATCAAAGGATCTAAAGAAAATCACTCCACCAAATTTTGATGGGAAATTGATAGGTGAAGGGGCAGAAAATTGGTTGAATTAAATGGAAAAATACTTTGAGTTAAGAGATTTTACTGAAACCACTAAGGCTTTATGTGGATCTTATCAACTCATCGGGGAGGTAGCCAGTTGGTGGACCAATTCTAAGGAACAAAATGGATACAATAAGGACACAATCAAATGGGAACAATTTTTTCATCTTTTCCGTAAAAGGTGGTTACCACAGTTATTCTTTGATGAGAAAATGGAAAAATTCCACAACCTCTAACAAGGTACCCTAATAGTTCAACAATATTGGGATAGGTTTTCCAAATTATTGAAATATGTGCCAATGTATTAGAAAGATGAAAAGATCCAAGCAAGAAATTCATATTGGGGCTAAATGCCAATATAGGGGTAGAGGTTGATATGCATGGACTTGAGAACATGAATGAGGTATTAGAAAAGTCTCTTAAACAAGAAAGGAAGTTGTAAGCCTTGGCAGCAACAAGACAAAAATTTAACAATAAGAGGAAACATGAGTTCAAGGAAAACCCCAATGTCAACAAAAACCAAAGAAATAATGCATCAGAAAGGAGACCACCACCAAATCAGAATCAAATGAATGGATACAATAATAACAAGGACAACTATAACAAGAATAATCAACCAAATTTTAACAAGGCAACTTATCCACCAAGGAACACTGAAGCAAGGAATAATCCTCCTAGGAATCAAGTTAAGTGAGGACCACCAGGTGGGTGTTTTATGTGTGGAGGAAATCATTATGCTAGAGATTTCCCAAGGATACAAGGTAAAATTAGAAACAACCAACCCCAACAAGGACCACAACAAAGGATTCATGCAGTAGTTAGAAATCGAAGGACAAGATTCTAGAATGTTCCCATAGAAACCACGGGTACCCTCTTCAACCAACCAATTTCAATTATTATCAACATTGGGTCATCTAAATGTTTCATTTCGCCAGAATTAGTAAGGAAGCTAACACTAAGAGTTAACCATATGGAATCATCATGGACAGTTCCATATGGGGATAAGGCAACTAGGGAAGTAACCAAATATTTATCAAAGGCAAGGGTACAATTTCTTGAATTTGAAACAACGGTAGACCTTTATGTGGCTCCACTAGGAGTATATGATGTAATTATTAGGATGAGTTGGCTAACACATCACCAATATATTGTATATTATTACAATAAAGTGGTTGAGTTTTACAACGATGAGGGAAGAAGGGTCAAAATATAAGGAAAATTTAAACCTATAAATATAGAAACCATCTCAACAATGCAATTAAAGAAGGAAAGAAGAAGAGGAGCTCAAATATACTTAGTAATTTTTGATGAGAATGAAGAAGAAAACACTCCAACCTTTGAAAACATCCCCTTTTTGCAAGAATATAAGGATGTATTTCCAGAAGAACTAATAGGATTACCCCCAAAAAGGAAATTTGATTTCTCCATTGAAATCTTACCTGGAGCTAAACTAGTGTCAAGGGCACCCTATAGAATGAACACTATAGAATTACATGAAATAAAAATGCAAATTGGAAGAACTATTGGGGAAGGGCTTAATTAGGCCAAGTGTGTCCCCTTGGGGAGCACCAGTCTTGTTTGTTAAGAAGAAGGATGGAACTCTAAGGTTGTGTATTGATTATAGAATGCTAAACAAGGTCACAATAAAGAATATGTATCCATTACCCTGAATTGAAGACCCTTTTGACCAAATGAATAGAGCAACAATATTCTCCAAGATAGATTTATGATCAAGCTATCATCAATTAAGAATTAAGGAGGAGGATATCCCAAAAATAGCCTTTAGAACAAGATATGGGCATTACAAATTCATGGTTGTACCTTTTGGTGTGACTAATGCCCCAACTGCTTTCATGAACCCAATGAATAGTGTGTTCCATGATTTCTTGGACAAATTTTTCTTGGAGTTTTTGGATGACATATAATTAATTTATTTTAGAAATGAAGAAGAACATTTAGCTCACCTACAACTAGTCTTGCAAAGATTGAAGGAACATAAATTATATGAGAAATTGTCAAAATGTGTCTTCTTTGAAAGGAAAATACATTACCTTGGTCACATTATATATAAAGAATGAATAGCAGTTGATCTAGAAAAGATTAAGACAATAGTGGAATGGTCGATTCCTAAAAATGTGTTGGAAGTGATAAGTGTTATGGGTTTAGCAGGGTACTATCAAAGGTTTGTAGAGGGATTCTCTAAGATTGCAAATCCTATCACATCATTACAAAGCAAGAATAAAAAATTTATGTGGAAAGAACAAAGTGATAAGGAATTTCAAATTTTAAAGGAAAAGTTAACTACAACACCTATCTTAAGGGTTCCAGATCCAAATGGACATTTCACAGTGGTAACAGATGCATCTATCAAAGGATTAGGGGGAGTGCTTATGCAAGATGGAGTAGTGGATTATGAATCTAGAAAGTTGAAAACCCATGAAGTAAACTATGCCCACCATGATTTAGAGTTAGCAGCTATTGTTCATGCCTTAAAAAAATGGAGGCACATTTTTCTTGGGAAGCCCTTTGAGCTAAAAATAGATAATCAAGGACTTAAATATATTTTTACTGAACCTCACTTGAATGCAAGGCAAAGGAGATGGCTAGAATTTCTAAGTGAATATGACTTTGAAATATAATATATTAAGGGAAAGGAAAATAGGGTAGCAAATGCTTTAAGTAGAAGGAGACACTTGTTGACCATGACTACTTTTAAGACTTCATTCAAGGAGCAAGTAAAGGTAGAGCAAAAACATGACTCGTGGTATGAGAAATTCAAGCTAATCTTGGAAAAAGATCCAACAAATCCTAAGGTTGAAGGGTACACTCTTGATCAACAAGGGCTATTGAGGTATAATAAAAGAATCTATGTTCCCAACCTAAGTGATTTAAGAAATATAGTTCTAAATGAGGCTCACAACACTCCTTATTCAGGACACCCTAGAGTTAATAAACTTTATTCAGATCTAAAGAAGTTGTATTTTTGGAAACGGATGAAAAATGACATTGTTCATTTCATGGCTAAATGTTTAGAATGTCAAAGGGTAAAAACAGAACATAACCACCCAGCAGGTCTATTGTACCCACATGATATACCCCACTATAAATGGCAAGTTATTAGCATGGATTTATACAAGGGATACCAATGACGCCTTATAAACATGATGCAATAAATGGTGGTAATTGACAAACTCACCAAGGTGGCCTACTTTATACCGGGGAATTTAATTGATGATGCTCCTACCTTAGCAAGATGCTTTGTGAAGGAAGCCTTTAGGTTACATGGAATACTTGAGAAGATCATTTAAGATAGAGATGCAAGATTCACTTCAAGGTTTTGGACAACTCTCCAGTCAACTTTGGATACTCAATTAAATTTTAGTTCAGCATATGATCTTGAAACTAATGGGCAAATAGAAAGGATAAATCAAATCATAGAGGACTTACTTAGGATGTACTGTATGGACCAACAAAGGAAAGGGAAAGAGTACCTACTGCTTGTAGAGTTTGCTTACAATAATACCTTCCAAAATTCTTTGGGAATGGCTCCCTTTGAAGCACTTTATGGTAGACCTTGTTGTACACCTTTGAGTTGGGATAGTCTTGAAGAAAAAATAATAATTGGTCTAGACATGGTAAAGGAAATGGAAAGAAAAACTAAGGAAATAAGGAAAAGGTTAAAGGAGGACTCTGAAAGACAAAAGAGTTATGCAAATAAAAACATATCTCTAAGGGAATTTGAAGTAGGGGAAAGAGTTTTCCTAAGGGTTAAACCTCACAAAAGTTCCATAAGATTTGGGAAGAAGACAAAACTAGAACCTTGCTATGTTGGGCCTTTTGAAATTTTGGAAAAGATAAATCCAGTTGCTTACTGATTAGCCTTACCACCCCAACTGATTCGAATCCATGATGTATTCCATGTCTCTCTTCTTAAAAAGTACATACTTGATGAAAATAATATTTTGGATTGGAATGCCTTATAGGTCCAAGCAACAAGGGGAATAATGATTATGCCATACAAAATCTTGGATAGGTGCTAGTACCGATTGTGCAACAGAGAGATTAATCAATGCAAAGTACAATGGGATCAATATGACGAGGGGAATGCTACATGGGAAGATATAGATGAAATGCAACAGTTATTTCCTTTCTTGTTTTGAAACTTTTAACATGAAACTTCTTATCTTGTTAGTGTGTGCATCGAGACAATGCACAAATTAAGGGGGGAGGATGTCATGACCCTCTTTTTAAAAAAAATTAGACATATTATAATTTTGTGTGGTAATATTATGCAAGTAGTTTTATACAATTAATTTATGTGTAAAGAAGGTAGAGAATTAATAAAGAACAAAAATATATATATTAACTACACACTCCTATAAAGGAACAAATAAACGTTAACAATATTAATAAATAAGTGTTTCATTAATAATTTTAGCACATGATGTTGGAGAAATGGAAAAATAAGGAATAAATTATTTTGAATAAAAATTAAGTCATTATGTGACAAGTTTCCCCATCCTATCCTAAACATTATTAATTAGAACAATCTATCATTATACTTAATTAATAAAATTAGCCACTTTCCCATGTCACATTAATTTAATATAATACATCATTTAATCTAATTAATTAGGATTAGGGAGATGTCACTATCCTCCATAATCCATTAATCAATTAATCCTAGATTAATTGATTAATTAATCTTCGTTATCTTTTTCTCAAATTTAAAAATTCATTCTAATCTCCCTCACATGTGACTTGTATGCACAAGTCACTATCACCTTACAACTCATCCCCACTCACCCTTGTGTGGGAGTTCACACCATGCATGTGACCTTTCCTCTTAGAGCCATTTGGCTTCCCCATGTGTGCTCATACATGTGTGAGCACACATTGTCAAAACCCCCCTCTCTTACATATCATAGACATGTCATTATCAAGCCACCCTCTCTCTTACATGTCATAGACATGTTGCCTATTATAGTTGTCCTTGTTATTATTGTATCCATTCCTTTGATTTTGATTTGGTGGTGGTCTCCTTTCTGATGCATTATTTCTTTGGTTTTTGTTGACATTGGGGTTCCCCTTGAACTCATGTTTCCTCTTATTGTTAAAGTTTTTTCTTGTTGTTGCTAGGGCTTGAAACTTTCTTTCTTGTTTAAGAGACTTTTCTAATACCTCATTCATGTTCTTAGGTCCATGCATATAAACCTCTACCCCTATATTGGCATTTAGCCCCAATATTTATTTCATTGCTTGGCTCTTTTCATCTTTCTGATACATTGGCACATATTTCAATAATTTGGAAAACCTATCCCAGTATTTTTGAGCTGTTAGGGTCCCTTATCGAAGGTTGTGGAATTCTTCCATTTTCTCATCAAAGAATAATTGTGGTAACCACCTTTTACAGAAAATATAAACAAATTTTTCCTATGTGATTGTGTCCTTCTTGTATCCATTTTGATCCTTAGCATTGGTCCACCAATTGGCTACCTCCCCAATGAGTTGATAAGATCCCCATAAAGCCTTAGTGGTTTCACTAAAATCTCTTAACTCAAAGAATTTTTCCATTTCATTCAACCAATTTTCTACCCCTTCACCTATCTGTTTCTCATCAAACTTTGGTGGAGTGATTTTCTTTCCTTTGATTCTAATTTGGTGGTGGCCTCCTTTCTGATGCATTATTTATTGGGTTTTTATTGACATTGGGGTTTCCCTTGAACTCATGTTTCCTCTTATTGTTAAAGTTTTATCTTGCTGTTGTTAGGGCTTGCAACTTCCTTTCTTATTTAAGAGACTTTTATAATACCTCATTCATGTTCTCAGGTCCATCCATATCAACCTATGCCCCTATATTGGCATTTAGCCCCAATATGAATTTCCTTGCTTGGCTTTTTTCATCTTTCTAATACATTGGAACATATTTTAATAATTTGGCAAACCTATCCCAATATTGTTGAACTGTTAGGGTCCCTTGTCAAAGGTTGTGGAATTCTACCATTTTCTCATCAAAGAATAATTGTGGTAACAACCTTTTATGGAAAAGATGAAAAAATTGTTCCCATGTGATTGTGTCCTTATTGTATCCATTTGTTCCTTAGCATTGGTCCACCAATTGGCTGCCTCCCCATCTAAAAATTTAATTTTCATAAAAAAGGATAGGAAAGAGAGTAATAGCTTGATTCTAACTAATTTTCTAGATTTAATTAGTTATTCTAAAAGAAAATTAAAATAAAGGAAATCTAGATGTTGATGGAGTTGCAACAAATCTTCTTCCAAATCTTCTCCTTATGCCTTCGTCAACTTGATTCTCTTTCCTTCAATCTTATCATTATTCAAAATGATAGCATAAAGATAACATTCATGTGTTGTTGATAAGAGAAGAAAAGACCTCAATTTATAGACTTGAGGGGAGGTAAATGGAGGGCCAAGATTGAAGATTGATTCAATGGCTAGGATTGTTTGTGAAGGTGGGGTTTGGATTGATAGTCTCACCTTGTGACAAGTGTCACAAGGAGAAGGTTTTAAAAATGGACCCACATGGCATGGAGAGAGGAGTCAAGGGTGCTCACACATGTGTGAGCACACCTTGGGAGAGGTGGATATGATAAGTCCGCACACTTTTCCCAAGACCATAAAACTCGTCACTCCTCTTTAAGTGACTTTTTAGGGGTTCATACTTTGCCCAAAAGGTCATATTATATTTTCAATAAGCTCTCTTCCCATAGGTACTTACCCTAGGGGTTTATTTTTACCCTAAAGTCAATAAAACAAATCCAAATAACCCTATGCAAGATAATTCTAATTTTAAAATACAAATTTTGATTTGTGTGCACAGCTTTGGTAGAGGAGATGTTGACATATCTATGACATGTAAGAGAGGTGGGGTTTGACCATGTGTGCTCACAAATGGGGAAGCCAAATGACTCAAAGTGGAAAGGTCACATGCATTGTGTGAAATCCCAACAAAGGTGAGCGGGGAAGAGTTGTTAGGCTATCATCAATTAAGAATTAAGGAGGAGGATATCCCAAAAATGGCCTTTAGAAAAAGATATGGGCATTAAGAATTTACAGTTGTACCTTTTGGTGTGACTAATGCCCTAGTTGCTTTCATGAACCTAATGAATAGTGTTCCCAACCTAAGTACAACATAACCATCCAACAGGTCTATTGTACCCACATGATATACCCCACCATAAATGGAAAGTTATTAGCATGTATTTTATAGTTCTAATTGAGGCTCACCTAAGTGATTTAAGAAAATATAGTTCTAATTGAGGCTCACAACACTCCTTATTCAGGACACCCTAGAGTTAATAAACTTTATTCAGATCTAAAGAAGTATTTTTGGCAAGGGATGAAAAATGATATTGTTTATTTCATGGCTAAATGTTTAGAATGTCAAAGGGTAAAAGTAGAACATAACCATCCAAGAGGTCTATTGTACCCACATGATATACCCCACCATAAATGGCAAGTTATTAGCATGTATTTTATACAAGGGCTACCAATGATGCCTTATAGACATGATGCAATAATGGTGGTAATTGAAAAACTCACCAAGGTGGCCCACTTTATACCAAGGAATTTAATTGATGATGCTCCTACCTTAGCAAGACGCTTTGTGAAGGAAGTCTTTAGGTTACATCAAATACTTGAGAAGATCATATCGGATAGAGATGCAAGATTCACTTCAAGGTTTTGGACAACTCTCTAGTCAATTTGGGTACTCAATTAAATTTTAGTTTAGCATATCATCCTAAAACTAATGGGAAAACAAAAGGGACAAATCAAATCATAGAGGACTTACTTAGGATGTATTGTATGGACCAAAAAAGGAAATGGGAAGAATACCTACCGCTTGTAGAGTTTTCTTACAATAATACCTTCCAAACTTCTTTGGGAATGGCTCCCTTTGAAGCACTTTATGGTAGACCTTGTTTTATGCCTTTGAGTTGGGACAGTTTTGAAGATAGAATAATAATTGGTCCAGACATGTTAAAGGAAATGGAAAGAAAAACTAAGGAAATAAGGCAAAGGTTAAAGGAGGCCTCTAATAGACAAAAGAGCTATGCAAATAAAAACATATCTCTAAGGGAATTTGAAGTAGAGGAAAGAGTTTTCCTAAGGGTTAAACCTCACAAAAGTTCCATAAAATTTGGGAAGAAGACAAAACTAGAACCTCACTATGTTGGGCCTTTTGAAATCTTGGAAAAGATAAATCTAGTTGCTTACCGATTGGCCTTACCACCCAAACTAAGTCAAATCCATGATGTATTCCATGTCTTTCTTCTTAAAAAGTACATACCTAATGAAAAGCATATTTTGGATTAGGATGCCTTACAGGTCCAAAAAATAGGGATAATAACAATAGAGCCATACAGAATATTGGAGAGGTGCCAGTACCAATTGCGCAATAGCGAGATTAATCAATGCAAAGTATAATGGGATCAGTATGACGAGGGGAATGCTACATGGAAATATACAAATGAAATGTAACAGTTATTTCCTTTCTTGTTTTGAAACTTTTAACATGAAACCTCTTATTTTGTTAGTGCATGCATTAGGACGATGCACAAATTAAGGGGGGGAGGATGTCTTGACCCTCTTTTTTTAAAACTTTAGACATATTATAATTTTGTGTGGTAATATTATGTAAGTGGTTTGATATAATTAATTTATGTGTAAAGAAGGTAGAGACTTAATAAAGAACAAAAAAAAAAATTAAATACACACTCCTAAAAAGGAACAAATAAAAGTTAACAATATTAATAAATAAGTGTTTCATTAGTAATTTTAGCACATGGTGTTGGAGAAATGGTAAAATAAGGAATAAAATAATTTTGAATAAAAATTAAGTCATTATGTCACAAGTGTCCCCATCCTATTCTAAGCATAATTAATTAGCACAATTTCTCATTATACTTAATTAATAAAATTAGCCATTTTCCCAAGTCACATTAATTTAATATAATATATCATTTAATTTAATTAATTAGGAATAGGGAGATGTCACTATCCTCCATAATCCATTAATCAATTAATCCTAAATTAATTGATTAATTAATCTTCATATTATTTTTTTCGAATTTAAAAATTCATTCTAGTCTTCCTCACATGTGATTCTGTGTACGCATTAAGCCACCATCACCTACAACTCATATCCCCACTCACCCTTGTATGGGAGTTCACACCATGCATGTGACCTTTCCTCTTTGAACCATTTGGCTTCCCCATGTGTGCTCACACATGTGTGAGCACACATGGTCAAACCCCCCTCTCTTAAATGTCATAGACATGTCATTATCAAGCCACCCTCTCTCTTACATTTTATAGACATGTCAACATCTCCTCTACCCAAGGTGTGCTCACAAATCAAAATTTGTATTTTAAAATTAGAATTCTTTTGCATAGGGTTATTTGAGCTTGTTTTATTGACTTTAGGGTAAAAATGAACCCCTAGGGTGAGTACCTATGAGGTGGGAGCTTATTGAAAATATAATATGACCTTTTGGGCAAAGTATGAACCCCTAAAAGGTCACTTAAAAATGAGTGACGAGTTTTATGGTCTTAGGAAAGGTGTGGGGACTTTTCATATCCACCTCTCCCAAGGTGTGCTCACACATGTGTGAGCACCCTTGGCTCATATCCTCATCCCATGTGGGCCTATTTTTAAAACCTTCTACTTTTCACAAGGTGAGATTATTAATCCAAACCCTATCTTCCCAATCTTCAATCTTAGCCCTCCATTTACCTCCCCTCAAGTCTATGAATTGAGGCTATTTGTTCTCTCATCAACAACACATGAATGTCATCTTATGCTATCACTTTGAAGAAGGATTTTAGATATGATTGAAAGAAGGAGAATCAAGTTGAAGAAGACACAAAAATAAGATTTGGAAAAAAATTTGTTGCAACTCCATCAATATTTAGGTTCCCTTTTTTTTTCTTTTAGAAATCTAATTAAATCTACAAATTAGTTAGAATCAAACTATTCTTATTATTGTCCTTACCATTCTTTGTTTTTCCAAACTAAATCTAGAATGAAATTAATTTCCCTATTTTTTTCCCTCTAAATCAATATATTTTAAAATAAATAAATAAATTTATTCTCATCTATATTTATTTACAAAGAAATAATTTTTCCTTTAATTTTGTTAATGCCATTACAAATATAAGTTAATTTTTATAAAATAAAATATACAAATAAATGAATTATTATTATTGCTAAAATACATATGTTTTATAATATGGGTTTTTATATTAGAGTTCTTTATAACATTGAATTAATATTCTTTTAATTTAGTTAAGTCATAAATAAAATAGTTTTTTCTATTGTTTTATTTTGAAATTAGATTGTCCTTTGAAAATAAATAAATTGATAGAATTTTCAAAAGGGGTTTCAATTGGATAGATTAAATAATAAATTATTTGGTCTAATTAGCAATCAAAGGATGGGATTATTTATTAAATGAATTCAAATTATTAAAGTAATTCCATGAACTTCTTAATTTTAATAATGTTACTCTAATTTAGTAAGACAACAAATTAACTAACATCTATGATTGATGGAGATTTGGCCCAAACCATGGTTCTATAAGATTTGGCCAAAATTATCAACAATCTTGAGGCATTAGTAGTATAACTTATACAATTAAAA